>JAUPFP010000150.1:0-143661 GCA_036925085.1 Brachycybe producta
CCTAACCTAACCTAACCTAACCTAACCTAACCTAACCTAACCTAACCTAACCTAACCTAACCTAACCTAACCTAACCTAACCTAACCTAACCTAACCTAACCTAACCTAACCTAACCTAACCTAACCTAACCTAACCTAACCTAACCTAACCTAACCTAACCTAACCTAACCTAACCTAACCTAACCTAACCTAACCTAACCTAACCTAACCTAACCTAACCTAACCTAACCTAACCTAACCTAACCTAACCTAACCTAACCTAACCTAACCTAACCTAACCTAACCTAACCTAACCTAACCTAACCTAACCTAACCTAACCTAACCTAACCTAACCTAACCTAACCTAACCTAACCTAACCTAACCTAACCTAACCTAACCTAACCTAACCTAACCTAACCTAACCTAACCTAACCTAACCTAACCTAACCTAACCTAACCTAACCTAACCTAACCTAACCTAACCTAACCTAACCTAACCTAACCTAACCTAACCTAACCTAACCTAACCTAACCTAACCTAACCTAACCTAACCTAACCTAACCTAACCTAACCTAACCTAACCTAACCTAACCTAACCTAACCTAACCTAACCTAACCTAACCTAACCTAACCTAACCTAACCTAACCTAACCTAACCTAACCTAACCTAACCTAACCTAACCTAACCTAACCTAACCTAACCTAACCTAACCTAACCTAACCTAACCTAACCTAACCTAACCTAACCTAACCTAACCTAACCTAACCTAACCTAACCTAACCTAACCTAACCTAACCTAACCTAACCTAACCTAACCTAACCTAACCTAACCTAACCTAACCTAACCTAACCTAACCTAACCTAACCTAACCTAACCTAACCTAACCTAACCTAACCTAACCTAACCTAACCTAACCTAACCTAACCTAACCTAACCTAACCTAACCTAACCTAACCTAACCTAACCTAACCTAACCTAACCTAACCTAACCTAACCTAACCTAACCTAACCTAACCTAACCTAACCTAACCTAACCTAACCTAACCTAACCTAACCTAACCTAACCTAACCTAACCTAACCTAACCTAACCTAACCTAACCTAACCTAACCTAACCTAACCTAACCTAACCTAACCTAACCTAACCTAACCTAACCTAACCTAACCTAACCTAACCTAACCTAACCTAACCTAACCTAACCTAACCTAACCTAACCTAACCTAACCTAACCTAACCTAACCTAACCTAACCTAACCTAACCTAACCTAACCTAACCTAACCTAACCTAACCTAACCTAACCTAACCTAACCTAACCTAACCTAACCTAACCTAACCTAACCTAACCTAACCTAACCTAACCTAACCTAACCTAACCTAACCTAACCTAACCTAACCTAACCTAACCTAACCTAACCTAACCTAACCTAACCTAACCTAACCTAACCTAACCTAACCTAACCTAACCTAACCTAACCTAACCTAACCTAACCTAACCTAACCTAACCTAACCTAACCTAACCTAACCTAACCTAACCTAACCTAACCTAACCTAACCTAACCTAACCTAACCTAACCTAACCTAACCTAACCTAACCTAACCTAACCTAACCTAACCTAACCTAACCTAACCTAACCTAACCTAACCTAACCTAACCTAACCTAACCTAACCTAACCTAACCTAACCTAACCTAACCTAACCTAACCTAACCTAACCTAACCTAACCTAACCTAACCTAACCTAACCTAACCTAACCTAACCTAACCTAACCTAACCTAACCTAACCTAACCTAACCTAACCTAACCTAACCTAACCTAACCTAACCTAACCTAACCTAACCTAACCTAACCTAACCTAACCTAACCTAACCTAACCTAACCTAACCTAACCTAACCTAACCTAACCTAACCTAACCTAACCTAACCTAACCTAACCTAACCTAACCTAACCTAACCTAACCTAACCTAACCTAACCTAACCTAACCTAACCTAACCTAACCTAACCTAACCTAACCTAACCTAACCTAACCTAACCTAACCTAACCTAACCTAACCTAACCTAACCTAACCTAACCTAACCTAACCTAACCTAACCTAACCTAACCTAACCTAACCTAACCTAACCTAACCTAACCTAACCTAACCTAACCTAACCTAACCTAACCTAACCTAACCTAACCTAACCTAACCTAACCTAACCTAACCTAACCTAACCTAACCTAACCTAACCTAACCTAACCTAACCTAACCTAACCTAACCTAACCTAACCTAACCTAACCTAACCTAACCTAACCTAACCTAACCTAACCTAACCTAACCTAACCTAACCTAACCTAACCTAACCTAACCTAACCTAACCTAACCTAACCTAACCTAACCTAACCTAACCTAACCTAACCTAACCTAACCTAACCTAACCTAACCTAACCTAACCTAACCTAACCTAACCTAACCTAACCTAACCTAACCTAACCTAACCTAACCTAACCTAACCTAACCTAACCTAACCTAACCTAACCTAACCTAACCTAACCTAACCTAACCTAACCTAACCTAACCTAACCTAACCTAACCTAACCTAACCTAACCTAACCTAACCTAACCTAACCTAACCTAACCTAACCTAACCTAACCTAACCTAACCTAACCTAACCTAACCTAACCTAACCTAACCTAACCTAACCTAACCTAACCTAACCTAACCTAACCTAACCTAACCTAACCTAACCTAACCTAACCTAACCTAACCTAACCTAACCTAACCTAACCTAACCTAACCTAACCTAACCTAACCTAACCTAACCTAACCTAACCTAACCTAACCTAACCTAACCTAACCTAACCTAACCTAACCTAACCTAACCTAACCTAACCTAACCTAACCTAACCTAACCTAACCTAACCTAACCTAACCTAACCTAACCTAACCTAACCTAACCTAACCTAACCTAACCTAACCTAACCTAACCTAACCTAACCTAACCTAACCTAACCTAACCTAACCTAACCTAACCTAACCTAACCTAACCTAACCTAACCTAACCTAACCTAACCTAACCTAACCTAACCTAACCTAACCTAACCTAACCTAACCTAACCTAACCTAACCTAACCTAACCTAACCTAACCTAACCTAACCTAACCTAACCTAACCTAACCTAACCTAACCTAACCTAACCTAACCTAACCTAACCTAACCTAACCTAACCTAACCTAACCTAACCTAACCTAACCTAACCTAACCTAACCTAACCTAACCTAACCTAACCTAACCTAACCTAACCTAACCTAACCTAACCTAACCTAACCTAACCTAACCTAACCTAACCTAACCTAACCTAACCTAACCTAACCTAACCTAACCTAACCTAACCTAACCTAACCTAACCTAACCTAACCTAACCTAACCTAACCTAACCTAACCTAACCTAACCTAACCTAACCTAACCTAACCTAACCTAACCTAACCTAACCTAACCTAACCTAACCTAACCTAACCTAACCTAACCTAACCTAACCTAACCTAACCTAACCTAACCTAACCTAACCTAACCTAACCTAACCTAACCTAACCTAACCTAACCTAACCTAACCTAACCTAACCTAACCTAACCTAACCTAACCTAACCTAACCTAACCTAACCTAACCTAACCTAACCTAACCTAACCTAACCTAACCTAACCTAACCTAACCTAACCTAACCTAACCTAACCTAACCTAACCTAACCTAACCTAACCTAACCTAACCTAACCTAACCTAACCTAACCTAACCTAACCTAACCTAACCTAACCTAACCTAACCTAACCTAACCTAACCTAACCTAACCTAACCTAACCTAACCTAACCTAACCTAACCTAACCTAACCTAACCTAACCTAACCTAACCTAACCTAACCTAACCTAACCTAACCTAACCTAACCTAACCTAACCTAACCTAACCTAACCTAACCTAACCTAACCTAACCTAACCTAACCTAACCTAACCTAACCTAACCTAACCTAACCTAACCTAACCTAACCTAACCTAACCTAACCTAACCTAACCTAACCTAACCTAACCTAACCTAACCTAACCTAACCTAACCTAACCTAACCTAACCTAACCTAACCTAACCTAACCTAACCTAACCTAACCTAACCTAACCTAACCTAACCTAACCTAACCTAACCTAACCTAACCTAACCTAACCTAACCTAACCTAA
Organism: Brachycybe producta; assembly: GCA_036925085.1. Classification (NCBI taxonomy): domain Eukaryota; kingdom Metazoa; phylum Arthropoda; class Diplopoda; order Playtdesmida; family Andrognathidae; genus Brachycybe; species Brachycybe producta. Next base: position 4,196 of record JAUPFP010000150.1, read on the forward strand.
CCTAACCTAACCTAACCTAACCTAACCTAACCTAACCTAACCTAACCTAACCTAACCTAACCTAACCTAACCTAACCTAACCTAACCTAACCTAACCTAACCTAACCTAACCTAACCTAACCTAACCTAACCTAACCTAACCTAACCTAACCTAACCTAACCTAACCTAACCTAACCTAACCTAACCTAACCTAACCTAACCTAACCTAACCTAACCTAACCTAACCTAACCTAACCTAACCTAACCTAACCTAACCTAACCTAACCTAACCTAACCTAACCTAACCTAACCTAACCAACCAACCTAACCTAACCTAACCTAACCTAACCTAACCTAACCTAACCTAACCTAACCTAACCTAACCTAACCTAACCTAACCTAACCTAACCTAACCTAACCTAACCTAACCTAACCTAACCTAACCTAACCTAACCTAACCTAACCTAACCTAACCTAACCTAACCTAACCTAACCTAACCTAACCTAACCTAACCTAACCTAACCTAACCTAACCTAACCTAACCTAACCTAACCTAACCTAACCTAACCTAACCTAACCTAACCTAACCTAACCTAACCTAACCTAACCTAACCTAACCTAACCTAACCTAACCTAACCTAACCTAACCTAACCTAACCTAACCTAACCTAACCTAACCTAACCTAACCTAACCTAACCTAACCTAACCTAACCTAACCTAACCTAACCTAACCTAACCTAACCTAACCTAACCTAACCTAACCTAACCTAACCTAACCTAACCTAACCTAACCTAACCTAACCTAACCTAACCTAACCTAACCTAACCTAACCTAACCTAACCTAACCTAACCTAACCTAACCTAACCTAACCTAACCTAACCTAACCTAACCTAACCTAACCTAACCTAACCTAACCTAACCTAACCTAACCTAACCTAACCTAACCTAACCTAACCTAACCTAACCTAACCTAACCTAACCTAACCTAACCTAACCTAACCTAACCTAACCTAACCTAACCTAACCTAACCTAACCTAACCTAACCTAACCTAACCTAACCTAACCTAACCTAACCTAACCTAACCTAACCTAACCTAACCTAACCTAACCTAACCTAACCTAACCTAACCTAACCTAACCTAACCTAACCTAACCTAACCTAACCTAACCTAACCTAACCTAACCTAACCTAACCTAACCTAACCTAACCTAACCTAACCTAACCTAACCTAACCTAACCTAACCTAACCTAACCTAACCTAACCTAACCTAACCTAACCTAACCTAACCTAACCTAACCTAACCTAACCTAACCTAACCTAACCTAACCTAACCTAACCTAACCTAACCTAACCTAACCTAACCTAACCTAACCTAACCTAACCTAACCTAACCTAACCTAACCTAACCTAACCTAACCTAACCTAACCTAACCTAACCTAACCTAACCTAACCTAACCTAACCTAACCTAACCTAACCTAACCTAACCTAACCTAACCTAACCTAACCTAACCTAACCTAACCTAACCTAACCTAACCTAACCTAACCTAACCTAACCTAACCTAACCTAACCTAACCTAACCTAACCTAACCTAACCTAACCTAACCTAACCTAACCTAACCTAACCTAACCTAACCTAACCTAACCTAACCTAACCTAACCTAACCTAACCTAACCTAACCTAACCTAACCTAACCTAACCTAACCTAACCTAACCTAACCTAACCTAACCTAACCTAACCTAACCTAACCTAACCTAACCTAACCTAACCTAACCTAACCTAACCTAACCTAACCTAACCTAACCTAACCTAACCTAACCTAACCTAACCTAACCTAACCTAACCTAACCTAACCTAACCTAACCTAACCTAACCTAACCTAACCTAACCTAACCTAACCTAACCTAACCTAACCTAACCTAACCTAACCTAACCTAACCTAACCTAACCTAACCTAACCTAACCTAACCTAACCTAACCTAACCTAACCTAACCTAACCTAACCTAACCTAACCTAACCTAACCTAACCTAACCTAACCTAACCTAACCTAACCTAACCTAACCTAACCTAACCTAACCTAACCTAACCTAACCTAACCTAACCTAACCTAACCTAACCTAACCTAACCTAACCTAACCTAACCTAACCTAACCTAACCTAACCTAACCTAACCTAACCTAACCTAACCTAACCTAACCTAACCTAACCTAACCTAACCTAACCTAACCTAACCTAACCTAACCTAACCTAACCTAACCTAACCTAACCTAACCTAACCTAACCTAACCTAACCTAACCTAACCTAACCTAACCTAACCTAACCTAACCTAACCTAACCTAACCTAACCTAACCTAACCTAACCTAACCTAACCTAACCTAACCTAACCTAACCTAACCTAACCTAACCTAACCTAACCTAACCTAACCTAACCTAACCTAACCTAACCTAACCTAACCTAACCTAACCTAACCTAACCTAACCTAACCTAACCTAACCTAACCTAACCTAACCTAACCTAACCTAACCTAACCTAACCTAACCTAACCTAACCTAACCTAACCTAACCTAACCTAACCTAACCTAACCTAACCTAACCTAACCTAACCTAACCTAACCTAACCTAACCTAACCTAACCTAACCTAACCTAACCTAACCTAACCTAACCTAACCTAACCTAACCTAACCTAACCTAACCTAACCTAACCTAACCTAACCTAACCTAACCTAACCTAACCTAACCTAACCTAACCTAACCTAACCTAACCTAACCTAACCTAACCTAACCTAACCTAACCTAACCTAACCTAACCTAACCTAACCTAACCTAACCTAACCTAACCTAACCTAACCTAACCTAACCTAACCTAACCTAACCTAACCTAACCTAACCTAACCTAACCTAACCTAACCTAACCTAACCTAACCTAACCTAACCTAACCTAACCTAACCTAACCTAACCTAACCTAACCTAACCTAACCTAACCTAACCTAACCTAACCTAACCTAACCTAACCTAACCTAACCTAACCTAACCTAACCTAACCTAACCTAACCTAACCTAACCTAACCTAACCTAACCTAACCTAACCTAACCTAACCTAACCTAACCTAACCTAACCTAACCTAACCTAACCTAACCTAACCTAACCTAACCTAACCTAACCTAACCTAACCTAACCTAACCTAACCTAACCTAACCTAACCTAACCTAACCTAACCTAACCTAACCTAACCTAACCTAACCTAACCTAACCTAACCTAACCTAACCTAACCTAACCTAACCTAACCTAACCTAACCTAACCTAACCTAACCTAACCTAACCTAACCTAACCTAACCTAACCTAACCTAACCTAACCTAACCTAACCTAACCTAACCTAACCTAACCTAACCTAACCTAACCTAACCTAACCTAACCTAACCTAACCTAACCTAACCTAACCTAACCTAACCTAACCTAACCTAACCTAACCTAACCTAACCTAACCTAACCTAACCTAACCTAACCTAACCTAACCTAACCTAACCTAACCTAACCTAACCTAACCTAACCTAACCTAACCTAACCTAACCTAACCTAACCTAACCTAACCTAACCTAACCTAACCTAACCTAACCTAACCTAACCTAACCTAACCTAACCTAACCTAACCTAACCTAACCTAACCTAACCTAACCTAACCTAACCTAACCTAACCTAACCTAACCTAACCTAACCTAACCTAACCTAACCTAACCTAACCTAACCTAACCTAACCTAACCTAACCTAACCTAACCTAACCTAACCTAACCTAACCTAACCTAACCTAACCTAACCTAACCTAACCTAACCTAACCTAACCTAACCTAACCTAACCTAACCTAACCTAACCTAACCTAACCTAACCTAACCTAACCTAACCTAACCTAACCTAACCTAACCTAACCTAACCTAACCTAACCTAACCTAACCTAACCTAACCTAACCTAACCTAACCTAACCTAACCTAACCTAACCTAACCTAACCTAACCTAACCTAACCTAACCTAACCTAACCTAACCTAACCTAACCTAACCTAACCTAACCTAACCTAACCTAACCTAACCTAACCTAACCTAACCTAACCTAACCTAACCTAACCTAACCTAACCTAACCTAACCTAACCTAACCTAACCTAACCTAACCTAACCTAACCTAACCTAACCTAACCTAACCTAACCTAACCTAACCTAACCTAACCTAACCTAACCTAACCTAACCTAACCTAACCTAACCTAACCTAACCTAACCTAACCTAACCTAACCTAACCTAACCTAACCTAACCTAACCTAACCTAACCTAACCTAACCTAACCTAACCTAACCTAACCTAACCTAACCTAACCTAACCTAACCTAACCTAACCTAACCTAACCTAACCTAACCTAACCTAACCTAACCTAACCTAACCTAACCTAACCTAACCTAACCTAACCTAACCTAACCTAACCTAACCTAACCTAACCTAACCTAACCTAACCTAACCTAACCTAACCTAACCTAACCTAACCTAACCTAACCTAACCTAACCTAACCTAACCTAACCTAACCTAACCTAACCTAACCTAACCTAACCTAACCTAACCTAACCTAACCTAACCTAACCTAACCTAACCTAACCTAACCTAACCTAACCTAACCTAACCTAACCTAACCTAACCTAACCTAACCTAACCTAACCTAACCTAACCTAACCTAACCTAACCTAACCTAACCTAACCTAACCTAACCTAACCTAACCTAACCTAACCTAACCTAACCTAACCTAACCTAACCTAACCTAACCTAACCTAACCTAACCTAACCTAACCTAACCTAACCTAACCTAACCTAACCTAACCTAACCTAACCTAACCTAACCTAACCTAACCTAACCTAACCTAACCTAACCTAACCTAACCTAACCTAACCTAACCTAACCTAACCTAACCTAACCTAACCTAACCTAACCTAACCTAACCTAACCTAACCTAACCTAACCTAACCTAACCTAACCTAACCTAACCTAACCTAACCTAACCTAACCTAACCTAACCTAACCTAACCTAACCTAACCTAACCTAACCTAACCTAACCTAACCTAACCTAACCTAACCTAACCTAACCTAACCTAACCTAACCTAACCTAACCTAACCTAACCTAACCTAACCTAACCTAACCTAACCTAACCTAACCTAACCTAACCTAACCTAACCTAACCTAACCTAACCTAACCTAACCTAACCTAACCTAACCTAACCTAACCTAACCTAACCTAACCTAACCTAACCTAACCTAACCTAACCTAACCTAACCTAACCTAACCTAACCTAACCTAACCTAACCTAACCTAACCTAACCTAACCTAACCTAACCTAACCTAACCTAACCTAACCTAACCTAACCTAACCTAACCTAACCTAACCTAACCTAACCTAACCTAACCTAACCTAACCTAACCTAACCTAACCTAACCTAACCTAACCTAACCTAACCTAACCTAACCTAACCTAACCTAACCTAACCTAACCTAACCTAACCTAACCTAACCTAACCTAACCTAACCTAACCTAACCTAACCTAACCTAACCTAACCTAACCTAACCTAACCTAACCTAACCTAACCTAACCTAACCTAACCTAACCTAACCTAACCTAACCTAACCTAACCTAACCTAACCTAACCTAACCTAACCTAACCTAACCTAACCTAACCTAACCTAACCTAACCTAACCTAACCTAACCTAACCTAACCTAACCTAACCTAACCTAACCTAACCTAACCTAACCTAACCTAACCTAACCTAACCTAACCTAACCTAACCTAACCTAACCTAACCTAACCTAACCTAACCTAACCTAACCTAACCTAACCTAACCTAACCTAACCTAACCTAACCTAACCTAACCTAACCTAACCTAACCTAACCTAACCTAACCTAACCTAACCTAACCTAACCTAACCTAACCTAACCTAACCTAACCTAACCTAACCTAACCTAACCTAACCTAACCTAACCTAACCTAACCTAACCTAACCTAACCTAACCTAACCTAACCTAACCTAACCTAACCTAACCTAACCTAACCTAACCTAACCTAACCTAACCTAACCTAACCTAACCTAACCTAACCTAACCTAACCTAACCTAACCTAACCTAACCTAACCTAACCTAACCTAACCTAACCTAACCTAACCTAACCTAACCTAACCTAACCTAACCTAACCTAACCTAACCTAACCTAACCTAACCTAACCTAACCTAACCTAACCTAACCTAACCTAACCTAACCTAACCTAACCTAACCTAACCTAACCTAACCTAACCTAACCTAACCTAACCTAACCTAACCTAACCTAACCTAACCTAACCTAACCTAACCTAACCTAACCTAACCTAACCTAACCTAACCTAACCTAACCTAACCTAACCTAACCTAACCTAACCTAACCTAACCTAACCTAACCTAACCTAACCTAACCTAACCTAACCTAACCTAACCTAACCTAACCTAACCTAACCTAACCTAACCTAACCTAACCTAACCTAACCTAACCTAACCTAACCTAACCTAACCTAACCTAACCTAACCTAACCTAACCTAACCTAACCTAACCTAACCTAACCTAACCTAACCTAACCTAACCTAACCTAACCTAACCTAACCTAACCTAACCTAACCTAACCTAACCTAACCTAACCTAACCTAACCTAACCTAACCTAACCTAACCTAACCTAACCTAACCTAACCTAACCTAACCTAACCTAACCTAACCTAACCTAACCTAACCTAACCTAACCTAACCTAACCTAACCTAACCTAACCTAACCTAACCTAACCTAACCTAACCTAACCTAACCTAACCTAACCTAACCTAACCTAACCTAACCTAACCTAACCTAACCTAACCTAACCTAACCTAACCTAACCTAACCTAACCTAACCTAACCTAACCTAACCTAACCTAACCTAACCTAACCTAACCTAACCTAACCTAACCTAACCTAACCTAACCTAACCTAACCTAACCTAACCTAACCTAACCTAACCTAACCTAACCTAACCTAACCTAACCTAACCTAACCTAACCTAACCTAACCTAACCTAACCTAACCTAACCTAACCTAACCTAACCTAACCTAACCTAACCTAACCTAACCTAACCTAACCTAACCTAACCTAACCTAACCTAACCTAACCTAACCTAACCTAACCTAACCTAACCTAACCTAACCTAACCTAACCTAACCTAACCTAACCTAACCTAACCTAACCTAACCTAACCTAACCTAACCTAACCTAACCTAACCTAACCTAACCTAACCTAACCTAACCTAACCTAACCTAACCTAACCTAACCTAACCTAACCTAACCTAACCTAACCTAACCTAACCTAACCTAACCTAACCTAACCTAACCTAACCTAACCTAACCTAACCTAACCTAACCTAACCTAACCTAACCTAACCTAACCTAACCTAACCTAACCTAACCTAACCTAACCTAACCTAACCTAACCTAACCTAACCTAACCTAACCTAACCTAACCTAACCTAACCTAACCTAACCTAACCTAACCTAACCTAACCTAACCTAACCTAACCTAACCTAACCTAACCTAACCTAACCTAACCTAACCTAACCTAACCTAACCTAACCTAACCTAACCTAACCTAACCTAACCTAACCTAACCTAACCTAACCTAACCTAACCTAACCTAACCTAACCTAACCTAACCTAACCTAACCTAACCTAACCTAACCTAACCTAACCTAACCTAACCTAACCTAACCTAACCTAACCTAACCTAACCTAACCTAACCTAACCTAACCTAACCTAACCTAACCTAACCTAACCTAACCTAACCTAACCTAACCTAACCTAACCTAACCTAACCTAACCTAACCTAACCTAACCTAACCTAACCTAACCTAACCTAACCTAACCTAACCTAACCTAACCTAACCTAACCTAACCTAACCTAACCTAACCTAACCTAACCTAACCTAACCTAACCTAACCTAACCTAACCTAACCTAACCTAACCTAACCTAACCTAACCTAACCTAACCTAACCTAACCTAACCTAACCTAACCTAACCTAACCTAACCTAACCTAACCTAACCTAACCTAACCTAACCTAACCTAACCTAACCTAACCTAACCTAACCTAACCTAACCTAACCTAACCTAACCTAACCTAACCTAACCTAACCTAACCTAACCTAACCTAACCTAACCTAACCTAACCTAACCTAACCTAACCTAACCTAACCTAACCTAACCTAACCTAACCTAACCTAACCTAACCTAACCTAACCTAACCTAACCTAACCTAACCTAACCTAACCTAACCTAACCTAACCTAACCTAACCTAACCTAACCTAACCTAACCTAACCTAACCTAACCTAACCTAACCTAACCTAACCTAACCTAACCTAACCTAACCTAACCTAACCTAACCTAACCTAACCTAACCTAACCTAACCTAACCTAACCTAACCTAACCTAACCTAACCTAACCTAACCTAACCTAACCTAACCTAACCTAACCTAACCTAACCTAACCTAACCTAACCTAACCTAACCTAACCTAACCTAACCTAACCTAACCTAACCTAACCTAACCTAACCTAACCTAACCTAACCTAACCTAACCTAACCTAACCTAACCTAACCTAACCTAACCTAACCTAACCTAACCTAACCTAACCTAACCTAACCTAACCTAACCTAACCTAACCTAACCTAACCTAACCTAACCTAACCTAACCTAACCTAACCTAACCTAACCTAACCTAACCTAACCTAACCTAACCTAACCTAACCTAACCTAACCTAACCTAACCTAACCTAACCTAACCTAACCTAACCTAACCTAACCTAACCTAACCTAACCTAACCTAACCTAACCTAACCTAACCTAACCTAACCTAACCTAACCTAACCTAACCTAACCTAACCTAACCTAACCTAACCTAACCTAACCTAACCTAACCTAACCTAACCTAACCTAACCTAACCTAACCTAACCTAACCTAACCTAACCTAACCTAACCTAACCTAACCTAACCTAACCTAACCTAACCTAACCTAACCTAACCTAACCTAACCTAACCTAACCTAACCTAACCTAACCTAACCTAACCTAACCTAACCTAACCTAACCTAACCTAACCTAACCTAACCTAACCTAACCTAACCTAACCTAACCTAACCTAACCTAACCTAACCTAACCTAACCTAACCTAACCTAACCTAACCTAACCTAACCTAACCTAACCTAACCTAACCTAACCTAACCTAACCTAACCTAACCTAACCTAACCTAACCTAACCTAACCTAACCTAACCTAACCTAACCTAACCTAACCTAACCTAACCTAACCTAACCTAACCTAACCTAACCTAACCTAACCTAACCTAACCTAACCTAACCTAACCTAACCTAACCTAACCTAACCTAACCTAACCTAACCTAACCTAACCTAACCTAACCTAACCTAACCTAACCTAACCTAACCTAACCTAACCTAACCTAACCTAACCTAACCTAACCTAACCTAACCTAACCTAACCTAACCTAACCTAACCTAACCTAACCTAACCTAACCTAACCTAACCTAACCTAACCTAACCTAACCTAACCTAACCTAACCTAACCTAACCTAACCTAACCTAACCTAACCTAACCTAACCTAACCTAACCTAACCTAACCTAACCTAACCTAACCTAACCTAACCTAACCTAACCTAACCTAACCTAACCTAACCTAACCTAACCTAACCTAACCTAACCTAACCTAACCTAACCTAACCTAACCTAACCTAACCTAACCTAACCTAACCTAACCTAACCTAACCTAACCTAACCTAACCTAACCTAACCTAACCTAACCTAACCTAACCTAACCTAACCTAACCTAACCTAACCTAACCTAACCTAACCTAACCTAACCTAACCTAACCTAACCTAACCTAACCTAACCTAACCTAACCTAACCTAACCTAACCTAACCTAACCTAACCTAACCTAACCTAACCTAACCTAACCTAACCTAACCTAACCTAACCTAACCTAACCTAACCTAACCTAACCTAACCTAACCTAACCTAACCTAACCTAACCTAACCTAACCTAACCTAACCTAACCTAACCTAACCTAACCTAACCTAACCTAACCTAACCTAACCTAACCTAACCTAACCTAACCTAACCTAACCTAACCTAACCTAACCTAACCTAACCTAACCTAACCTAACCTAACCTAACCTAACCTAACCTAACCTAACCTAACCTAACCTAACCGAACCTAACCTAACCTAACCTAACCTAACCTAACCTAACCTAACCTAACCTAACCTAACCTAACCTAACCTAACCTAACCTAACCTAACCTAACCTAACCTAACCTAACCTAACCTAACCTAACCTAACCTAACCTAACCTAACCTAACCTAACCTAACCTAACCTAACCTAACCTAACCTAACCTAACCTAACCTAACCTAACCTAACCTAACCTAACCTAACCTAACCTAACCTAACCTAACCTAACCTAACCTAACCTAACCTAACCTAACCTAACCTAACCTAACCTAACCTAACCTAACCTAACCTAACCTAACCTAACCTAACCTAACCTAACCTAACCTAACCTAACCTAACCTAACCTAACCTAACCTAACCTAACCTAACCTAACCTAACCTAACCTAACCTAACCTAACCTAACCTAACCTAACCTAACCTAACCTAACCTAACCTAACCTAACCTAACCTAACCTAACCTAACCTAACCTAACCTAACCTAACCTAACCTAACCTAACCTAACCTAACCTAACCTAACCTAACCTAACCTAACCTAACCTAACCTAACCTAACCTAACCTAACCTAACCTAACCTAACCTAACCTAACCTAACCTAACCTAACCTAACCTAACCTAACCTAACCTAACCTAACCTAACCTAACCTAACCTAACCTAACCTAACCTAACCTAACCTAACCTAACCTAACCTAACCTAACCTAACCTAACCTAACCTAACCTAACCTAACCTAACCTAACCTAACCTAACCTAACCTAACCTAACCTAACCTAACCTAACCTAACCTAACCTAACCTAACCTAACCTAACCTAACCTAACCTAACCTAACCTAACCTAACCTAACCTAACTAACCTAACCTAACCTAACCTAACCTAACCTAACCTAACCTAACCTAACCTAACCTAACCTAACCTAACCTAACCTAACCTAACCTAACCTAACCTAACCTAACCTAACCTAACCTAACCTAACCTAACCTAACCTAACCTAACCTAACCTAACCTAACCTAACCTAACCTAACCTAACCTAACCTAACCTAACCTAACCTAACCTAACCTAACCTAACCTAACCTAACCTAACCTAACCTAACCTAACCTAACCTAACCTAACCTAACCTAACCTAACCTAACCTAACCTAACCTAACCTAACCTAACCTAACCTAACCTAACCTAACCTAACCTAACCTAACCTAACCTAACCTAACCTAACCTAACCTAACCTAACCTAACCTAACCTAACCTAACCTAACCTAACCTAACCTAACCTAACCTAACCTAACCTAACCTAACCTAACCTAACCTAACCTAACCTAACCTAACCTAACCTAACCTAACCTAACCTAACCTAACCTAACCTAACCTAACCTAACCTAACCTAACCTAACCTAACCTAACCTAACCTAACCTAACCTAACCTAACCTAACCTAACCTAACCTAACCTAACCTAACCTAACCTAACCTAACCTAACCTAACCTAACCTAACCTAACCTAACCTAACCTAACCTAACCTAACCTAACCTAACCTAACCTAACCTAACCTAACCTAACCTAACCTAACCTAACCTAACCTAACCTAACCTAACCTAACCTAACCTAACCTAACCTAACCTAACCTAACCTAACCTAACCTAACCTAACCTAACCTAACCTAACCTAACCTAACCTAACCTAACCTAACCTAACCTAACCTAACCTAACCTAACCTAACCTAACCTAACCTAACCTAACCTAACCTAACCTAACCTAACCTAACCTAACCTAACCTAACCTAACCTAACCTAACCTAACCTAACCTAACCTAACCTAACCTAACCTAACCTAACCTAACCTAACCTAACCTAACCTAACCTAACCTAACCTAACCTAACCTAACCTAACCTAACCTAACCTAACCTAACCTAACCTAACCTAACCTAACCTAACCTAACCTAACCTAACCTAACCTAACCTAACCTAACCTAACCTAACCTAACCTAACCTAACCTAACCTAACCTAACCTAACCTAACCTAACCTAACCTAACCTAACCTAACCTAACCTAACCTAACCTAACCTAACCTAACCTAACCTAACCTAACCTAACCTAACCTAACCTAACCTAACCTAACCTAACCTAACCTAACCTAACCTAACCTAACCTAACCTAACCTAACCTAACCTAACCTAACCTAACCTAACCTAACCTAACCTAACCTAACCTAACCTAACCTAACCTAACCTAACCTAACCTAACCTAACCTAACCTAACCTAACCTAACCTAACCTAACCTAACCTAACCTAACCTAACCTAACCTAACCTAACCTAACCTAACCTAACCTAACCTAACCTAACCTAACCTAACCTAACCTAACCTAACCTAACCTAACCTAACCTAACCTAACCTAACCTAACCTAACCTAACCTAACCTAACCTAACCTAACCTAACCTAACCTAACCTAACCTAACCTAACCTAACCTAACCTAACCTAACCTAACCTAACCTAACCTAACCTAACCTAACCTAACCTAACCTAACCTAACCTAACCTAACCTAACCTAACCTAACCTAACCTAACCTAACCTAACCTAACCTAACCTAACCTAACCTAACCTAACCTAACCTAACCTAACCTAACCTAACCTAACCTAACCTAACCTAACCTAACCTAACCTAACCTAACCTAACCTAACCTAACCTAACCTAACCTAACCTAACCTAACCTAACCTAACCTAACCTAACCTAACCTAACCTAACCTAACCTAACCTAACCTAACCTAACCTAACCTAACCTAACCTAACCTAACCTAACCTAACCTAACCTAACCTAACCTAACCTAACCTAACCTAACCTAACCTAACCTAACCTAACCTAACCTAACCTAACCTAACCTAACCTAACCTAACCTAACCTAACCTAACCTAACCTAACCTAACCTAACCTAACCTAACCTAACCTAACCTAACCTAACCTAACCTAACCTAACCTAACCTAACCTAACCTAACCTAACCTAACCTAACCTAACCTAACCTAACCTAACCTAACCTAACCTAACCTAACCTAACCTAACCTAACCTAACCTAACCTAACCTAACCTAACCTAACCTAACCTAACCTAACCTAACCTAACCTAACCTAACCTAACCTAACCTAACCTAACCTAACCTAACCTAACCTAACCTAACCTAACCTAACCTAACCTAACCTAACCTAACCTAACCTAACCTAACCTAACCTAACCTAACCTAACCTAACCTAACCTAACCTAACCTAACCTAACCTAACCTAACCTAACCTAACCTAACCTAACCTAACCTAACCTAACCTAACCTAACCTAACCTAACCTAACCTAACCTAACCTAACCTAACCTAACCTAACCTAACCTAACCTAACCTAACCTAACCTAACCTAACCTAACCTAACCTAACCTAACCTAACCTAACCTAACCTAACCTAACCTAACCTAACCTAACCTAACCTAACCTAACCTAACCTAACCTAACCTAACCTAACCTAACCTAACCTAACCTAACCTAACCTAACCTAACCTAACCTAACCTAACCTAACCTAACCTAACCTAACCTAACCTAACCTAACCTAACCTAACCTAACCTAACCTAACCTAACCTAACCTAACCTAACCTAACCTAACCTAACCTAACCTAACCTAACCTAACCTAACCTAACCTAACCTAACCTAACCTAACCTAACCTAACCTAACCTAACCTAACCTAACCTAACCTAACCTAACCTAACCTAACCTAACCTAACCTAACCTAACCTAACCTAACCTAACCTAACCTAACCTAACCTAACCTAACCTAACCTAACCTAACCTAACCTAACCTAACCTAACCTAACCTAACCTAACCTAACCTAACCTAACCTGTGACCCGACCCGTGACCCGACCTGTGACCCGACCCGTGACCCGACCTGTGACCCGATTTTGAAATTTTGAAATTTTGAGATTTTGAAATTTTGAGTTTTTGAAACTTTGAGATTTTGAAATTTTGCGATTTTGATATTTTGAAATTTTAAAATTTTGAAATTTTGAGATTTTGAGATTTTGAAATTTTGAGTTATATTTAAATTTTTAGTAATATTTAAATTTTAAAATTTTGAGATTTTGAGATTTTAAAATTTTGAGATTTAAAGATTTTGAGATTTTGAGAATTTGAGGTTTTGAGATTTTGAGATTTTGAGATTTTGAGATTTTGAGACTGAAATTTTAATATTTTGATATTTTGAGATTTTGAGGTTTTGAGATTTTGAGATTTTGAGATTTTGAGGTTTTGAGATTTTCAGATTTTGAGTTATATTTAAATTTTAAAATTTTGAGATTTTGAGATTTTAAAATTTTGAGATTTAAAGATTTTGAGAATTTGAGGTTTTGAGAATTTGAGGTTTTGAGATTTTGAGATTTTGAGGTTTTGAGGCTTTGAGGTTTTGAGATTTTGAGATTTTGAGATTTTGAGATTTTGAGATTTTGAGTTATATTTAAATTTTGAGTTATATTTAAATTTTAAAATTTTGAGATTTTGAGATTTTAAAATTTTGAGATTTAAAAATTTTGAGATTTTGAGAATTTGAGGTTTTGAGATTTTGAGATTTTGAGATTTTGAGATTTTGAGATTTTGAGATTTTGAGACTGAAATTTTAATATTTTGATATTTTGATATTTTGAGAATTTGAGGTTTTGAGATTTTGAGATTTTGAGTTACATTTAAATTTTGAGTTATATTTAAATTTTTAAATTTTGAGATTTTGAGATTTTAAAATTTTGAGATTTAAAATTTTTGAGATTTTGAGAATTTGAGGTTTTGAGATTTTGAGATTTTGAGGTTTTGAGAATTTAAGATTTTGATATTTTGATAATTTAAACTTTTGAGGTTTTGAGATTTTAAGGTTTTGAGATTTTGCGGTTTTGAGATTTTGAGGTTTTGAAAATTTAAGATTTTGATAGTTTGATATTGTGACCTGACCCGTGACCTGAACCATGACCCAACCCGTGACCTGACCCATGACCCGTTGAGATTTTGAGATTTTGAGATTTTGAGATTTTGAGATTTTGAGGTTTTGAGATTTTGAGATTTTGAGACAGATTTTGAGATTCTAAAATTTTGAGTTTTTGAGATTTTGATACTTTAAACTTTTGAAGTATTGAGAGTATAAGATTTTGATATTTTGATATTTTGATAATTTAAACTTTTGAGGTTTTGAGATTTTAAGATTTTCAGATTTTGAGGTTTTGAGATTTTGAGGTTTTGAGAATTTACGATTTTGATAGTTTGATATTGTGACTCGACCCGTGACATCATGAAAAAAGTATAGAAAATTGAGTAGAAGTAGAGAAAAGTACAGAAAAATGAAGTAGAAGTAGAGAAAAGTACAGAAAAATAAAGTTGAAGTGGAGAAAAGTACAGAAAAACGAAGTAGAAGTGGAGAAAAGTACAGAAAAATGAAGAAGTGGAGAAAAGTACAGAAAAATGAAGTAGAAGTGGAGAAAAGTACAGAAAAATGGAGTTGAAGAAGAGAAAAGTATAGGAAAATGGAGAAGTAGAGAAATGCATAGAAAATGAGTAGAAGTAGAGAAAAGTACAAAAAAATGGAGTTGAAGTGGTGAAAAGTACAGAAAAATGGAGTTTGTGGAGAAAAGTACAGAAAAATGGAGTTTGTGGAGAAAAGTACAGAAAAATGTAGTAGAGAAAAGTAGAAAATGGAGTAGAAGTAGAAAAAAGTAGAAAATGGAGTAGAAGTAGAGAAAAGTACAGAAAAATGGAGTTGAAGTGGAGAAAAGTACAGAAAAATAGAGTTCATGTGGAGAAAAGTACAGAAAAATGGAGTAGTAGAGAAAAGTAGAAAATGGAGTAGAAGTAGAGAAAAGTACAGAAAAATGGAGTTGAAAAAGAGAAAAGTACAGGAAAATAGAGTAGAAGTAGAAAAAAGTATAGAAAATGGAATAGAAGTTGAGAAAAGTACAGAAAAATGAAGTTGAAGAGGAGAAAAGTACAGAAAAATGGAATAAAAGTTGAGAAAAGTATAATAAAATGGAGTAAAAGTGGAGAAAAGTATAGAAAAATGAAGTTGAAGTTGAGAAAAGTGCAGAAAAATGAAGTAGAAGCGGAGAAAAGTACAGAATAATGAAGAAGTGGAAAAGAGTACAGAAAAATAAAGTAGAAAAAGAGAAAAGTACAGAAAAATAGAGTCAAAGTGGAGAAAAGTACAGAAAAATGGAGTGAAAGTGGAGAAAAGTACAGGAAAATGGAGTAGAAGTAGAGAAATGCATAGAAAATTGAGTAGAAGTAGAGAAAAGCACAGAAAAATGAAGTAGAAGTAGAGAAAAGTACAGAAAAATGGAATGAAAGTGGAGAAAAGTACAGAAAAATGGAGTAAAAGTGGAGAAAAGTACAGAAAAATGTAGTAGAGAAAAGTAGAAAATGGAGTAGAAGTAGAGAAAAGTACAGAAAAATGGAGTTGAAGTGGAGAAAAGTATAGAAAATGAAGTAGAAATGGAGAAAAGTACAGAAAAATGGAGTTGAAGAGAAAAGTACAGGAAAATGGAGTAGAAGTAGAGAAAAGTATAGAAAAAGGAGTAGAAGTAGAGAAAAGTACAGATAAATGAAGTTGAAGTGGAGAAAAGTACAGAAAAATAGAATAAAAGTTGAGAAAAGTATAATAAAATTTAGTAAAGTGGAGAAAAGTATAGAAAAATGAAGTAGAAGTGGAGAAAAGTACAGAAAAATGAAGAAGTGGAGAAAAGTACAGAAAAATAAAGTAGTAGAGAAAAGTACAGAAAAATGGAGTTGAAGAGAAATGCATAGAAAATTGAGTAGTAGAGAAAAGCACAGAAAAATGAAGTAGTAGAGAAAAGTACAGAAAAATGGAGTTGAAGTGGAGAAAAGTACAGAAAAATGGAGTTCATGTGGAGAAAAGTACAGAAAAATGAATTAGTAGAGAAAAGTACAGAGAAATGGAGTTGAAGTGGAGTGGTATAGAAAAACGAAGTAGAAGTGGAAAAAAGTTTAGAAAAATGGAGTTGAAGTAAAGAAATGTACAGAAAAATTGATTTAAAAGAGGAGAAAAGTACAGAAAAATGGAGTTGAAGTAGAGAAAAGTACAGAAAAATGGAATAAAAGTGGAGAAAAGTACAGAAAAATGGAGTTGAAGTAGAGAAAAGTACAGAAAAATGGAATGAAAGTGGAGAAAAGTACAGAAAAATGGAGTAAAAGTGGAGAAAAGTACAGAAAAAGGTAGTAGAGAAAAGTAGAAAATGGAGTAGAAGTAGAGAAAAGTACAGAAAAATGGAGTTGAAGTGGAGAAAAGTATAGAAAATGAAGTAGAAATGGAGAAAAGTACAGAAAAATGGAGTTGAAGAGAAAAGTACAGGAAAATGGAGTAGAAGTAGAGAAAAGTATAGAAAATGGAGTAGAAGTAGAGAAAAGTACAGAAAAATAGAATAAAAGTTGAGAAAAGTATAATAAAATTTAGTAAAGTGGAGAAAAGTATAGAAAAATGAAGTTGAAGTGGAGAAAAGTATAGAAAAATGAAGTAGAAGTGGAGAAATGTACAGAAAAATAAAGTAGAGGTAGAGAAAAGTACAGAAAAATGGAGTTGAAGAAGAGAAATGCATAGAAAATTGAGTAGAAGTAGAGAAAAGCACAGAAAAATGAAGTAGTAGAGAAAAGTACCGAAAAATGGAGTTGAAGTGGAGAAAAGTACAGAAAAATAGAGTTCATGTGGAGAAAAGTACAGAAAAATGAATTAGTAGAGAAAAGCACAGAAAAATGGAGTTGAAGTGGAGTGGTATAGAAAAACGAAGTAGAAGTGGAGAAAAGTTTAGAAAAATGGAGTTGAAGTAAAGAAATGTACAGAAAAATTGATTTAAAAGAGGAGAAAAGTACAGAAAAATGGAGTTGAAGTAGAGAAAAGTACAGAAAAATGGAATAAAAGTGGAGAAAAGTACAGAAAAATGGAGTTGAAGTAGAGAAAAGTACAGAAAATTGGAATGAAAGTGGAGAAAAGTACAGAAAAAGGGAGTAAAAGTGGAGAAAAGTACAGAAAAATGGAGTAGAAGTAGAGAAAAGTACAGAAAAATGGAGTTGAAGTAGACAAAAGTACAAAAAAATGGAATGAAAGTGGAGAAAAGTACAGAAAAATGAAGTTGAAGTAGAGAAAAGTACAGAAAAATGAAATGAAAGTGGAGAAAAGTACAGAAAAATGGAGTAAAAGTGGAGAAAAGTACAGAAAAATGGAGTAGAAGTAGAGAAAAGTACAGAAAAATGGAATGAAAGTGGAGAAAAGTACAGAAAAATGGAGTAGAAGTAGAGAAAAGTACAGAAAAATGGAGTTGAAGTAGACAAAAGTACAGAAAAATGGAATGAAAGTGGAGAAAAGTACAGAAAAATGGAGTAAAAGGGCTAGAAAAGTACAGAAAAATGGAGTAAAAGTGGAGAAAAGTATAGAAAAATGAAGTTGAAGTGGAGAAAAGTACAGAAAAATGAAGTAGAAGTGGAGAAAAGTACAGAAAAATAAAGTAGAGGTAGAGAAAAGTACAGAAAAATGGAGTTGAAGAAGAGAAATGCATAGAAAATTGAGTAGAAGTAGAGAAAAGCACAGAAAAATGAAGTAGTAGAGAAAAGTACCGAAAAATGGAGTTGAAGTGGAGAAAAGTACAGAAAAATAGAGTTCATGTGGAGAAAAGTACAGAAAAATGAATTAGTAGAGAAAAGTACAGAAAAATGGAGTTGAAGTGGAGTGGTATAGAAAAACAAAGTAGAAGTGGAGAAAAGTTTAGAAAAATGGAGTTGAAGTAAAGAAATGTACAGAAAAATTGATTTAAAAGAGGAGAAAAGTACAGAAAAATGGAGTTGAAGTAGAGAAAAGTACAGAAAAATGGAATAAAAGTGGAGAAAAGTACAGAAAAATGGAGTTGAAGTAGAGAAAAGTACAGAAAATTGGCATGAAAGTGGAGAAAAGTACAGAAAAATGGAGTAAAAGTGGAGAAAAGTACAGAAAAATGGAGTAGAAGTAGAGAAAAGTACAGAAAAATGGAGTTGAAGTAGACAAAAGTACAGAAAAATGGAATGAAAGTGGAGAAAAGTACAGAAAAATGAAGTTGAAGTAGAGAAAAGTACAGAAAAATGAAATGAAAGTGGAGAAAAGTACAGAAAAATGGAGTAAAAGTGGAGAAAAGTACAGAAAAATGGAGTAGAAGTAGAGAAAAGTACAGAAAAATGGAATGAAAGTGGAGAAAAGTACAGAAAAATGGAGTTAAAGTAGAGAAAAGTACAGAAAAATGGAATGAAAGTGGAGAAAAGTACAGAAAAATGGAGTTGAAGTAGAGAAAAGTACAGAAAAATGGAATGAAAGTGGAGAAAAGTACAGAAAAATGGAGTAAAAGTGGAGAAAAGTACAGAAACATGGAGTAGAAGTAGAGAAAAGTACAGAAAAATGGAGTTGAAGTAGACAAAAGTACAGAAAAATGGAATGAAAGTGGAGAAAAGTACAGAAAAATGAAGTTGAAGTAGAGAAAAGTACAGAAAAATGGAATGAAAGTGGAGAAAAGTACAGAAAAATGGAGTAAAAGTAGAGAAAAGTACAGAAAAATGGAGTAAAAGTGGAGAAAAGTATAGAAAAATGAAGTTGAAGTGGAGAAAAGTACAGAAAAATGAAGTAGAAGTGGAGAAAAGTACAGAAAAATGGAGTTGAAGAAGAGTAATGCATAGAAAATTGAGTAGAAGTAGAGAAAAGCACAGAAAAATGAAGTAGTAGAGAAAAGTACCGAAAAATGGAGTTGAAGTGGAGAAAAGTACAGAAAAATAGAGTTCATGTGGAGAAAAGTACAGAAAATGAATTAGTAGAGAAAAGTACAGAAAAATGGAGTTGAAGTGGAGTGGTATAGAAAAATGAAGTAGAAGTGGAGAAAGGTTTAGAAAAATGGAGTTGAAGTAAAGAAATGTACAGAAAAATTGATTTAAAAGAGGAGAAAAGTACAGAAAAATGGAATTGAAGTAGAGAAAAGTACAGAAAAATGGAATAAAAGTGGAGAAAAGTACAGAAAAATGGAGTTGAAGTAGAGAAAAGTACAGAAAATTGGAATGAAAGTGGAGAAAAGTACAGAAAAATGGAGTAAAAGTGGAGAAAAGTACAGAAAAATGGAGTAGAAGTAGAGAAAAGTACAGAAAAATGAAGTTGAAGTAGAGAAAAGTACAGAAAAATGGAATGAAAGTGGAGAAAAGTACAGAAAAATGGAGTAAAAGTGGAGAAAAGTACAGAAAAATGGAGTAAAAGTGGAGAAAAGTATAAAAAATGGAGTAAAAGTGGAGAAAAGTATAGAAAATGGAGTAGAAGTAGAGAAGGGTCTCCCTAAAACGAATAAAATAAAATAAACTGGAATCTTAGAAGACATTATGACACTTGTGGCTCCCTTCACTTGCTGAAAATATTTTTCAAACCAGAAATATTTTTTAAATCGGAAAAATTGATAATTGATATTTAATAAGTAATTTCTATGGTAATTGCTTTATTTAATAATTTCATGAATTAATATCAAATTTTATAAACCATTTCAAACACTGTGTAACGATCATATCGATTATCGATTTGCATTAACATGTAGTGTTGTTTTTCATAAGGAAGGGGTTGGCAAGCTCAAGGACCACCCAGGGCGGCACAAACTAGCAATGCCACTGTTAAAATGGACACAAAACGGCACTGAAAATGAACACAAAATGGCGCTAAACATGGGCACAAATTGTCTATAATATTTTTTCAAAAAATAGCAAGCAATGAAAATCTAGGTGCCCTGAAAATCGTATTCACCTTATTAATTAAGATTAATAAATAATATATAGATGCAGTGGCGCCATCTATTGTTTACATTTCCATTAATAAGATGGACGACTAGAAAATTGTATTCAAACGTCATGAAGATCAATAAACAATATACAGATGCAGTTGCGCCATCTATTGTTTACATTTTCATCGCTAAAATTAACGACAAGAAAATCGTATTCAAATGTCATGAAGATAAAGAAACGATATACAGATGCAGTGGCGCCATCTATTGTTTACATTTTTATTACTAAGATGGACGACTAGAAAATTGTATTCAAACGTCATGAATAGATCTGTGCGCCACCAGGGGCGAAAACACTGCCGCCAGTGATTTTGAAGCTAATAACGCTGCCGCTCACTGCTTGTAATTTTTTCAAAAAACCCGCCGCCACTCGTCACCGGTGTATGACTGGCGGCCGCGAATTCAAATTTTGTTTTGGTTGGTTTTGTTTCAAAAACTGTCATAGGAATGAAATGATACCATATTTGATATTTATCAATTTCAATTTATATCGATATTTACCACACTCACTATATTGATATATCGATATATTTGTTCAATAGGATCAATCTCAGATGCTGGTAGTTGCCGCCGCTGCTCGTATTTACTCTCACCTGCTGCTGCCGATCAATATGCTATGTCACACAGGTCTAGTCATGAAGATTAATAAACAATTTACAGATGCAGTGGCGCCATCTATTATTTACATTTTTATTTCAAAGAAGAATGACTAGAAAATCATTCAAACGTCATGAAGATTAATAAATGATATACGAATGCAGTGGCGCCATCTATTGTATACATTTTCATAACTGAGAAGACCAGCATAAAAGAAAATCGAATTCCCCGTTAAGATTATAAACGATATACAAATGCAGTGGCGCCATCTATTGTTTACATTTTCATTACTGAGATGAACGACATAAAAGAAAATCAAATTCATGGTAAGATTATAAACGATATAAAGATGCAGTGGCGCCATCTAGTGTTTATATTTTCATTACTAAAATGAACAAGAAAATCGTATTCAAACGTCATGAAGATTAATAAACGATATACAGATGCAGTGGCGCCATCTATTGTTTACATTTTCATTACTGAGATGAACGACATAAAAGAAAATCGAATTCGCGTTAAGATTATAAACGATATACAGATGCAGTGGCGCCATCTATTGTTTACATTTTCATTACTAAGAAGACTGCCATAAAAAAAATCGAATTCACATTAAAATTATAAACGATATACAGATGCAGTGGCGCCATCTAGTGTTTATATTTTCATTACTAAAATGAACAAGAAAATCGTATTCAAACGTCATAAAGATTAATAAACGATATACAGATGCAGTGGCGCCATCTATTGTTTACATTTTCATTACTGAGATGAACGACATAAAAGAAAATCGAATTCGCGTTAAGATTATAAACGATATACAGATGCAGTGGCGCCATCTATTGTTTACATTTTCATTACTAAGAAGACTGCCATAAAAAAAATCGAATTCACATTAAAATTATAAACGATATACAGATGCAGTGGCGCCATCTAGTGTTTATATTTTCATTACTAAAATGAACAAGAAAATCGTATTCAAACGTCATGAAGATTAATAAACGATATACAGATGCAGTGGCGCCATCTATTGTTTACATTTTCATTACTGAGATGAACGACATAAAAGAAAATCGAATTCGCGTTAAGATTATAAACGATATACAGATGCAGTGGCGCCATCTATTGTTTACATTTTCATTACTAAGAAGACTGCCATAAAAAAAATCGAATTCACATTTAAATTATAAACGATATACAACGTCGATACATAGATGCAGTGGCGCCATCTATTGTTTACATTTTCATTACTGAGAGGACCGCCAGAAAAGAAAATCGAATTTAGGTTAAGATTCTAAACGATATATGGATGCAGTTGGGCCATCTATTGTTTACATTATTATTACTAAGAAGACCGCCATAAAAGAAAATCAAATTCACATTAAGATTATAATTTATAAACGATATACAGATGCAGTGGCGCCATCTAGTGTTTATATTTTCATTATTAAAATGAACAAGAAAATCGTATTCAAACGTCATGAAGATTAATAAACGATATACGGATGCAGTGGTGCCATCTATTGTTTACATTTTCATTACTAAGAAGACCGCCATAAAAGAAAATCGAATTTACATTAAAATTATAAACGATATACAGATACAGTGGCGCCATCTATTGTTTAGATTTTCATAACTGAGAAGACCGTCATAAAATAAAATCGAATTTACATTAAAATTATAAACGATATACAGATGCAGTGGCGCCATCTATTGTTTACATTTTCATTACTGAGAGGACCGCCATAAAAGAAAATCGAATTCACATTCAAATTATAAACGACGTACAGATACAGTGGCGCCATCTATTGTTCAGATTTTCATAACTGAGAAGACCGCCATAAAAGAAAATCAAATTTACATTAAAATTATAAACGATATACAGATGCAGAGGCGCCATCTATTGTTTACATTTTCATTACTAAGAAGACCGCCATAAAAGAAAATCGAATTCACATTAAAATTATAAACGATACACAGATGCAGTGGCGCCATCTATTGTTTACATTTTCATTACTGAGAGGCCCGCCATAAAAGAAAATCGAATTCACATTCAAATTATAAACGATATACAGATGCAGTGGCGCCATCTATTGTTTACATTTTCATTACTAAGAAGACCGCCATAAAAGAAAATCGAATTCACATTAAAATTATAAACGATACATAGATGCAGTGACGCCATCTAGTGTTTATATTTTCATTACTAAAATGAACAAGAAAATTGTATTCAAACGTCATGAAGATTAATAAACGATATACAGATGCAGTGGCGCCATCTATTGTATACATTTTCATTACTGAGAGGCCCGCCATAAAAGAAAATCGAATTCACATTCAAATTATAAACAATATACAGATGCAGTGGCGCCATCTATTGTTTACATTTTCATTACTGAGAGGCCCGCCATAAAAGAAAATCGAATTCACATTCAAATTATAAACGATATACGGATGCAGTGGCGCCATCTATTGTATACATTTTCATAACTAAGAAGACCAGCATAAAAGAAAATCGAATTCGCGTTTAGATTATAAACGATATACAGATGCAGTGGCGCCATCTGTTGTTTACATTTTCATTACTGAGATGAACGACATAAAAGAAAATCATATTCATGGTAAGATTATAAACGATATACAGATGCAGTTACGCCATCTATTGTTTACATTGTCCTTACTAAGAAGGACAATAAGAAAATCGTATTCACATCATGAATTTTAATAAACGATTAACAGATTCACATTAAAATTATAGAAGATATATACAGATGCAGTAGCGCCATCTATTGTTTACATTTTCATTACTAAGAAAAGCCATAAAAGAAAATCGAATTCACATTAAAATTATAAACGATACACAAATGCAGTGGCGCCATCTATTGTTTACATTTTCATTACTGAGAGGACCGCCATAAAAGAATATCGAATTTACATTAAAATTATAAACGATATACAGATGCAGTGCCGCCATCTATTGTTTACATTTTTATTACTAAAATTAAGACAAGAATATCGTATTCTAACGTCATTAAGATTGATAATAGATATATGGATGCAGTGGCGCCATCTATTGTTTACATTTTCATTAAATGAAATAAACGACAAGAAAATCGTATTCAAACGTCAAGATTCATGAAGATTAATAAACGATATACTGATGCAGTTGCGCCATCTATTGTTTACATTTTAATTACTAAGATGAACACAAGAAAATCGTATTCAAAAGTCATGAAGATTAATAAACGATATACGTTGAGCCCTATATTAACAGAGTTATGTCAATGAGTGATGCTTTTTGATTCATTGCTGCAATCACGTGGGAGCTGTACGCCATTTTGAATCCTAAGAATGGCATGCATTCAATGAAAGTCTATGGCAGCATATCATTTGGCAGTAAGCATTATTTAAATCTATTTAACTTAAGTATTAAATTAAATGAATCTATTTAAATAAAATAATATTAAACAAATTGTAGATAAAAGTTTTGCAGTATTTTGCACAGATCTTTGTAAAATAAATGCACTGTAGTTACTGTACAGTAGTTTAGCTTTCCAAATTAATCCTTTTGAAAGTTTCACAAATATGTTTATGATACGTTTTTAAAATCAGAAATCTGTTTGACATGTAGGGGTTGAAAATTCATAAGCAATACAGTTTGTGAATACAAATTACAAAAGCAATACAGCTTGGTAGATCATGTCTTTTTTTTTACTTTTCACATGTAATTTTGTGATATATGTTACAATGCCTTGTTGTGTCACCGTGAATTGCAACAACAGGACAGAAAAGGGTTTCCATTTGTTTCGTTTCCCTGCTGACCCTCAACGGAAATCATTGTGGGTAACAAAAGTTCGGCAAGATTGTTGGGAACCAAATGGTAGTTCTTATCTATGTGAAGTAAGATGACATTTCAAAATAATTGTGGACCTAATATATTTCATATAATAAACAGATATTCCCTGAAAATATAACAATTAATGCATTTTAGGCTCATTTTGATGACAAACAATTTCAAGCAAATTGCCAGGATGGCCACAAGCTCCTGAAACTGAATGCAATACCAAAAGTTTTTTCACATAAAATTATTCCACATAAAAGAAAATCTCCAAAGAAACCAGGCAGAGAATAGGATGATATTGTTCATGCAAAAAAAAAGCTGAAGTTTGTTCATCCATATTCAGTATCACCATCAAAATGGCCTAAACATTCAAAATCTGGTAGCCAGCTCGAACTTGAAGGTTTGGTTTAATTTTAATAAATCATTTACAAATCAATACTGACTGGGATCTGTTATTTTATTTCATTTTGTTTAGATGGAGATACGAGTGGGAACTATAATCAACATGTCACAGATGGAATTCAAAATGCTGCAACAGATGTGTCCATCAAAAGCTAACTGCCAGTTGTCCTCATTATTACAGGCAAGGTTGAAACACATGACTAATAGAATGAAGATGATGAAAACAAAGTATCAGAAGATCATGTTCAGCAATAAATTGCTTTGTAAACAAGTTAAAAGACTGGAGACAGAGAATGAAAAGCAGTGTGCTGCATTAAAAGATATTTTCAATTCATATCAACTAGCATCTCTCTAAAGAAGATCAAAGGATTTAAGTGGTCATCATGTACAGTAAAAAAGGCACTGTGACTTCATTTTTCTTGTGAAAAATCAGGGTATGATCTGATGTTACAGCAAAAGCAACCACTACCAGGATATTGCACACTGCAGTGATGAATAGAAGGGATAAAATTTGAAAGTGGCATATTACATGAGGTGTTCTGTTTTATGAAGTTCAAAGTAGATAAAATGAATGGACAACAAAAGGAATGCTGCCTGGCACTGGATTAAATGTCAATTGATCCACATATAGAATATGACTCAAGGAGCAAACAAATGATGGGGAATGTAACACTACCAAACCACAATGGTGTTGCAACCCATGCTTTGGTATTCTTGTTGGGTGGAATCAGTACTCATTGGAAACAGACCATAGCATATTATTATACAGAAAAGAGCACTGA
Organism: Brachycybe producta; assembly: GCA_036925085.1. NCBI lineage: Eukaryota > Metazoa > Arthropoda > Diplopoda > Playtdesmida > Andrognathidae > Brachycybe > Brachycybe producta. The sequence goes on from JAUPFP010000150.1 coordinate 31,006, forward strand.
TATGTCAGTATTGAAGGAGATAATTGTTAAGATTCTTTTCTTTGCTCAAGACATTAGTTTGCATGTGGTATGTGTTACATCTGACATGGGTAGTGTTAGCAGAGGTATGTGGAAAGCTTTAGGAATTGTCTGTTGGAAGAACAGCAGAACAGTCAACAAAGTTGCACATCCTTTCAATGCCAGTGAATTTCTTTACTTCATGCCTGATGTTCCACATGCCTTTAAAAACATTCGATATGCACTTATTAACAACAAAACTTATTTTGCCAGAAAATATTGTTGTAAACTACAACCTTCCAGCAGATGCAGTTTCAATTGAACCACTTCACCAACTACAGAAGCTACAAGGTGACAGAGCTGAAACTAGTTCCTAAGCTTTCTGAAGACCATCTGTCTCCAGGCCATTTTGACAAGATGAATGTCTCAATGGCTATTCATATATTAAGTCGTACACTTAGTTCTGCATTGCGCTATCTTGTTCATTCGGAACACTGGGATCAAGGCATTTTTACAACAGCATGGTTTCTTGAATTAGTGAGCAAGTGGCATTCATTAATGTCATCTCATCATCCTGTACTTGCATTGAGTTGTTTAAACCCAGAAAAGTATAGTGAGACTATAGCTTTTCTCAAATCAGTTATTGCTGTATTTGAAGATATAAAAATTAGCAACGAATGGAAACCAATCCAAACAGCTGTCATCCTAGCCACAACCACAGTTTTGGATCTTCAAGAAGAATTTCTCAGTTACAGAGGCTACAAGTTTTTACTTACTTCTAGACTAACCCAAGATTGTTTAGAATTTTTTTCCATGTGTCAGGCTAAGTTGCACAGTATTTGAATTACACAGCATCATCAAGCTATGAAGAAGATGACAGATCCTTTTTAGCTAATTTTCTAGATAATCCAAACCTTTGCAAAAATGAAACTAATGGGTTTTCTGCAGACATGCACCTATGTTTCCAAGCACCAACTGTACAGCCAACAAATGTAATTGAAGTTGTAGATGAAATTGACAAGTCTATAATTTATTCTTTGGCATGATGCATCATTTGCAAAATCCAGCAGAACAATGTGCATTGTCATGTGTCTCAACACAATGAAAAGTGTTCAAGTTGAAGTCAATTCCAGTATTGCACAATTTGTGGCTGAGAAAGAATATGTGGCTGGCACCCTTACTCATCCAACAAAAGCTGCATTCAATTTGGCTATGGATTTGGAAAATATTTTTCAAATTGAGAAGCCCACTCTTATAAATGATCGTGAAGACATGAGAAACTGGCTCATGAAAATAATAGATAAAACAGCCCATTGGAACTTAATTTCAGATTGCCACAAAATTAAAAAGAAATTCATTAGTAAGTTCCTTGGATTTCGGCTGCAAATTTTTGTAAAGTGGCATAGAGACAAATACAAGAAAGAAGAAAAACAACTGCGTGAATGAGAATTGTTTGGTAGCTAATCAGTTGCTATGTGAAAAGCAGTTAAGAAAATTCGTTAAAAAATTAAAAAAATGTCAACATATTTGTGATTTTTCAAAATTCTTTAATATGAATTATTTTGGTACATTTTTAAATGTACCAAAATAATTCATATTAAATAATTTTGAAAAATTAACTATAGTGCATTTATTTTACAATATTATGTACGTACTGTAAATCTTTCCTCTTCCATTGTGTAAATTAGTTTAGTATTATTTTAATTTAATATTCATTTACTTTTAATACTTTAATTTAATATTCATTTACTTTTAATACTTTAATTAAATCGATTAATTTAATTTAATTTATTTAATTAAATATTAATTTATATTATTTTTTATTTATTTTATTATACTATTTTACATTTATATTAAATTTGTTTTATTTATATTTAAATTTAAATAATCTAATTAAATTTAAATTATATTTATATTATTTTATTTTATATTATTTAAATTTAAATAGATTAATTTAATTTATTTAATTAAATTTAATATAAGGTTCGTAAGGCACTTTCATTATTGTCACATTTGCAGTAAATAGTAGGCTTAAGACTCAAAATGGCGTTCAAATTTTCATTGACGTTACTCTCTTAATATGGGGCTCTAGATATACGGATGCACTGGCGCCATCTATTGTTTATATTTTAATTACTAAGATGAACGACAAGAGAATCGTATTCAAACGTCATGAATGTCAATCCGCCAGCCGTCCATAACGGAAATGATGGAGGAAGTAGACCCAATGATAATTTTTAACCGTGCGGCCCCCACTTGCCTGTGCTGCGCCATATCTATGATGTCTTTATTCAATGCGCGCTAACATTGCTATGGCGCAGGGAAAGCTGAAAGTGAAAAACCAAAGGGACTCTTCGGTCCTTGCTAAACAAATGCGAAACAAGAAGATTAAAAAGGGAGGAGGCAGCAGTTTCACGCCGTCTTCTTTTTCGTCTTCCAAGAGGAAGAAAGGAGGTGAGTTTGAAGTTCCCGTTTATTTCCTTGCCTTCTTCTGAGTCGGTCCACGTGTCCCCCATTTCGTGGTAAGATTCCGAAGAAGCACGTGTTTTCAGGTGAAAAAGAAGGAAGGATTGGGTTTAGGTAATCAGACCCTTCGTTCATTAAGTTGTTGTTCTTTGATTTCTCTCTCTCTCTCTCTCTCTCTCTCTCTCTACGTGTGTATAGGAAGATACATCAGTCCGAAACAGATGAAAGCGAAAGAAGCGGAAAAAGTGCGGAAGGTTAGGTTCAAAAATTCAACTAGACCAACCACTAATAACTATACACTAATACAAGAAAGAATCATTTAAAAACTTGAACCCACTTATTTAGTGCCCTTGAACCTTTCTATATTTTCTAATTGCCCATAAGAAGCTTATTTGAGGGTAAGATATCAATATGAAAGTAACAATGACTTGTTTGAGCTACCCCCCCTCTTTCTAGTTGCAAATTAAAACACTTTCAAGCTTCTCGTCATTTTACTCCAGAAAGTTTAGTTAAACAGAATAATCAAAACCACCTTAACATTTTACTAAATCACCATTTCCATTGCGTTTCTTGAGATCGATGGTTCGATTCAGCTAAGACGAATTGCTCTAAGTGAGACTTGAGACGAAGAAGGAAAAACCTTTTCTAAATTTGTCCATTGAAAAAAGTAGAAATTATTAAAATTATTTATTAGTTTTGTTATTGATTTCGGTGATGGTGTTGTGCTCCAAAAGGGGGGGGGGGTAGTATTAGTGGTTATTCATTTTAATGATTGTTGTATTTCTCATTGTGTTGTTTTAAGGGATTGGAGAACGTGATCAAGGAGAATATCGAGGAGGAACTCAAGGCGAAGGCGTCAAAAGAGGGAAAACCTTTTCATGTCGTCAAAGAAAAAAACAAAAAGAAATCATTGCTGAAAATAAAATAAACACTTGATATAAAAACGTTGTCTGTTTTTCGTTGAAATGCCTTATGTACAAATAAGGTGAAGAAAACAAATGTTGGACGGTTCTTTCTCATCCCACGTTAAATAAAAAAATGAATTGCATTAACGTCCCGATGACGTCACACCTTTGATTGGGTGGGAGGGGTATAAGGAGAGAAAAAAAAACCGGTTTGACCACTTTACATTGTAAAAGTTGTTCATATATTAAATATGGTCACAAAGAAACAAAAGAAGTTGGGTTTGGCAGATTTTATTTAATATTTTGAGCGAATGGGAGGAGATGGTTTAAGGATCGGAAGACAGACACCGGACACGACCGTGTGTGGCTAAACAATTTCATTGTTTGCTAACGTAGAAATACGTTGAAGGAACATGTCTTCTAGAACTGGAAACGAACAGGACGCGAGATCGGAATCATCATCATCATATGTGTACGGTCCACCGTCGACGACTTCTCGCACGACGAGAGGCGCTCGAGTGACGGCCTCCTTAGACGTGGCCGAGAATCCTCTGTGCCCACGTATTCGAGGCCTATGTTGCCTTCTCTTGCTCTTCAATTTGGCCATCGCTCTCGTCTGTCTCGGTTTCGTTATTGTTTGTCAACTTCCCGATCCGGGATTCATCTGGTGGATCGGCCTTTTCATCCTCATCTTCGGATTTGTCACCCTCGTCGGCAGTTTCATCTATTGTTTCATCGTCTGTCGTCAACACAAACAAGAGATGGAAGAAAGAGGCAATGATTTGAGATGGAACCATCACTGGAGCAAAACGGTCAACTTTGGTGAAATCAATTACGATAACAACGAAGGACAACAACGTGCAGCTTACAGATAATTATTAAGACATTCGTTTTAAAATGCACGAAGTAATCATTTCGTATAATATGAAAACTGTTTTGAACTGGCGGCAACTTTGGGAACGTGGTTGCAAAACTAATTCATACGCCACCTTATTCAATTCGTAATAGTAATAGATCTCTTGTGTTATTTGAGTTTACTTGACAAACTTGTTGGAAGTATTTTTCGAACGAGAGTTGATAATGTAATCACAGCACCTCCATTTACCTTTACCTTTTAGAAACAACTTTAAAAAAAAAACTTGAAATGTAAAAATACAAGTTTACTTTGTAAGATATCAATATGAAAATACTGCTGAGTGTTTCAGCTACAAATCTAGTTTCTAAAACACTTTCAATTTTTTTTTTATAGTGTTTTGCTCTTCTGAAAAGCAGAATAATCAGATTTTGAATATCAGCTGTTGATGAAGTTGATTTCTAAATAATCCTTAAAATCATTGAAATTTTAAATATTTTTAGTTGCTGCTTCATAAAAACAAATGAATAAAGGAGATAAAACTGCGGCCAAAACCACTTAATGAAATTGTGAAAATAACGTATAAACGTCTAAGAAATTAAAAATTTCTCTATGTAAAATTAAAATTTATACGACCGTTTTATTACTCGTTCGATCCAGGCACCGAGAGGAGCAGAAAACTAGACTCGGAGACCATTTGAGAAACCAAAATAAAACGACATCTCCGCCTTATTATTATTTTTTATATATATAAAAAAACATGCTACAGAATGGTATTACATCACAAAACGGAGAAATAATTATATTACACAATTACCACAAACAAAAAAAACCATCCGATAATATTAAACACAAAAACAAAATCACCGGATCGAACAGTTATTATAAATTACAACCACTTCCAGATTTTCACGTTACGCTTCCTTTTTCCCCCTACTGGGACTTGATAATCCGACGCACTTCCGCATATTTACGAAGCAACTTCACGTCCAGAGCTGTAAGAAAGACGACAAAAAAACCCGGATCACAAATCTTAAAAGCGGCTTTGCAAAAAATAATGCAAAAAGAAGCTGCACCTTGAACCTCTACTGAGAATCCCGTTGGATAAGAACCGTCGCCACTGGACGAAAGATAAAGACTGATTTCACTGCGTGCAAAAGACGAGTGACCGGGTCTGTCTCCCGAGACACCGCACCACCTGAGATTGCCGTTGAGTTCACAAGAAACGGTTAGAAAGAATCTTTAAAAGTTAAGTTTTGAGACCACAGGTAGGTTATACCTGGATTGGAACCCGTTGCTCTCTCTTTCCACTGCGATGTAATGGTCTTTACAATCTGACGTTTCCGGTGTACTGAATGTCTTAAACGTCAACAAAAGCGGAACACCGGGATCACTCTGGAAAAACGCAACAGAACCAACACTTTGACCACCCTTTCTTGCAAAACAACCACAAACAAATCTACAATTCCCATTAAGCTAGTTTTATAGTGTAACCTCTGATAATTCTGTCTTTCAGGAATAACATTAAAGGAATCACTTAAGGGCACATTTTTACGTTGAAATCTTTCAAAATAAGCTTTTTACAAGAGTTTTAAAAATGACCCAATTTTAAACAGATGATATTTTTAGCTCCCCTTTTCTAGTTTCTAATGCACTTTCAAAATATATGCAGTCTTGCTCTTGAAACGCACAATATCCAGAGTTTTACTAAAACATAAGAATACTCTCTAAGAAATGGTGAATTTTACAAAAAATTTCGAATCGATATGCAATCAGAAATAAACACCCACCTTGAAGATCCACTTGCAAAGAGTTCCGTTGGTCGATCGTTCATTCCGTATCAACTGCCGTCGGCTCGTGTGGCGTTTCGAATTCGAATTCAGGCTCTTCATCGGCAGGGTGCCGTCAGGCGAACGAACAACTGTCACGTAATGAACAGGACTCTCGTGTAACAAAGGCAAAGGTGGGACTTTGGTCGACAGATTGTAGTCACCCGTCAATGTGGAATCTCCTCCGGTTAGACTTGAAGAATTCGTGCCCACTGATGGACCTAGCACGGATGCGATCCCCACTTCCGATTCGGACCCTGATGCAGGTGGTAACGTGAGGGCCCTTTCCAGGAAGACCGGTTTCGTGCCACGTGCCGGCACTTTGCCCTCATCGACCCATCCGTCACTTTCCATTTTCCAAGAGCTACTCGTCGACAGACTCGACCGTTCCACAAGATGTGATTCCTTCGAATCGTCGCCTAAATCGGTTTCGACAGTAGAATTTGCTGCAACGTCGTCTAAATTATTCGGAAACGCCGTGGAATCTTCGGTACTATGATTATTTATTGCGGGATCTCGAGGATCCACAACCAGAATATCAAGATCTTTTGGCAAATCGGTGAAAACGATGGCCCAAGACTCGGTCACACCACCCATCAGAGACGATTCGGTTCCGTCGGAAGAAACCTCATCTCTCTCCCCATTCTCCTCCGTAGAGATCAAAGACGACGAGGAAGAAGTGACATCCGTTTCGTCATCTCGTCCTCCACGACTTCCAAGAGATGTCTCGTCGCTTTTCGAAGATTGGTTCGAAACATCGTCACTGACGGAAGAACGAGAATCTCGTTCGGGATCCATACGAACCACGCTTTCAGTCGTCTGTTCATTTTTGAAACCGTCCGAATGGTAACCTAAAGTGCTCGAAATAGTCGTATTGGTCGTTGTCTCGTCCGAATCTAATGGCAGAGTGGAAGACGGATCTTCGAGTGGAACTCGAGAGGAACCTTTGGCGTCGGTCGAGACGTCGTCAGAAAACTCAGTCGTGTCAATGTCCAAGACGGTTTCATGATCTTCTGACTGGTTCTGTCCCAACCAATAGACAACCGATATTTTCTGTCCTCTCGTGATCGTGATCGACTGAGGTTCATCGCAACTGGGAAGAGAAAATGCTAAAAAAAAAAACGCAAATAAAGATCGAAATTTCAACAATTATTATAGAAAGCTTCCAATCAAAAAAAAAAACTCGGTCCTAGATAATGTCAATCAATATACATGTGATTGTAAAATTTATACCAGCATGGTCGTCATTGAAATTACCATTTTTAAACGTTCTTAACTTTTAAAATTACACTTTTTCAAATTTCAATTAAAATAACAAATAAAATTCCTGAAAATTTACTTCAGCATTTTATATTTCCATTTTCCTCACTTGATTTTTAATTATTTGAAGAGATAAAATATTAGAATAATGAATATAGTCTAAATTATAGTTAATAAAGAAAATCCGATTTTAATCGTTTTTTCACTTCTTTTTAATCAAGAACTTTTCTTTGTACCAAACGACAAAAAAAAAACATGAAACATCTAACCAAATGCAAGAGACAACAACAACAGAATGTAATTAATTGCGGCTAACATCCATTGATTATATAATTATAATAATCAGTGCAGATTGATTGCTATTTTCTAAGTGAAGGTGAGACCTCGGTACGAAAAAAGCGACACGAAACACAAATTCCGAAGAAGAAGAAGAAGTACACCGGACGACACCATCGTCACACCACCAACAAACGACTAGAACACGATGGGTTCCTTCCTTCTCGGGCCACCAATATCGTACTCCTCTAAACCTCCTCCTCCTGTTCTTCTAACTCTTCTTAAAAAATGAAATCTCACAAAGTGAAAGTTTTACAATTGGATGAAACTATTAAAGAGAAAAAAGACGGATAAGCAGAGAGAGAGAGAGAGAGGAAAAAAGGAGGGAGGGAGGGAGGCGGCAAGTGAAAACTCAGCTCCAGGCGACTAACCCAGTAAGGGACGTTCACTCTCTTTTCTCTCTCAATCTCAATTTTCCCCCAAATGTTGTCAAGAGACTCCCGTCGATAATTTACATTCCGGTTACACAGGTTCTGTTTTGCAAATATTTCAAAACATAAATAAACGTGGGTTTCATAAAAAAGAGGTTGATGGATAGAATTTGAGTCCTACTTCTTCTACCTACCTACCTACCTACATACATAGTATGCGTCAGTACTATAAATAGGCCTGTAGGTTCGGAGTTCACAGCAGGGATCTTTCGCTCTCTCGACCTTGACCCCCCCCCCCCCAATGCATGACGCCCGTGAAAATGCATCAATTCCAGGCTCCAACTCCTCCAGTATGAGACTAGCTCACCACCCGTGAGTCTATTCAATGTCCTGTGTGTTTATTGAATCAGATATTAATGAGGATGTTCCTATTCCACACTTAATTCAAACCTTTAAATTTTCAACCTTTGGCATTGGATTTGCTGCTTTTTTTCCCATCGTGAATGTTTCAGTTTCAGTACAACCACCACCACCACCATCCATGTTGTTGCTGTTTCCCCTGCAGCCATTCTAGAAAAAAAGGGAAAGTTCACTTGGGCCAACGAACCCTTAAACATCCCACCCCTAATTCCACCTTTCCCAATCCCCTCCCCACCCTAAAGCACACCTGAAGTCGAAAAAGACGAGTCAAAAATGTGATTTTGGAAGGGATTATACCTTAGACTATTACTTTAGGTAAAGTAATAGTCTAAGATTATACTCGGCCTGCAACTCTGCAACACAGGCAAGATTAACCAGCACTAGCTTTTCGTTTGCTCCGCCCTGTTATGAGCGTCATCAATTTCTAACTGGTTTGTTATTTGATCTGACGCTCATAAAAGGGCGGAGCAAACGAAAACTTAGTGCTGGTTACACGTACATGCCTGTCTCTGCAACAGATTCAGGAATCCACATTATCAGATTCATATAATGATACACACGGCACAGAATAAAAAGTTATATAGAAGGGAAACTCTCTGTCGGAACCTTTGATGTTGCTGTGACAGGAAGTCTTTATTTAAGAGCCTAGATACATCGTTTAATTCGAAATTTCTCCGAATGTAGGCGCTGCCATCGTTGTTGATTGAAAAACGGTTTTTTAACGTTTTTTCTCCCGGTTCGAAGTCACATATTAATTAATAGAAAAATAATTTCGGGTGCTAATCTTATAAAAAGGAAACATGGTGAAGCCAATAGATTAATGCACGTGCTAATTTTTGTATGATTGTTCCAAGTCATTTTAATGGGAGTTCTTCAAATGTTTGGGTGACGGTTTTTTGGTCCTATGGGAATTAACATGGAGTTCAAAAACAATCGATTTTGAACCTTGTTTAAAAATAGACGGACCTTTTAGAATTTCGAAAAAAGAATCATCCTGAAGGCAATAAACATGTGTAAGTACGTGCTAATTTTTCTGATTTCTCTAAATCATTTTAATGGGAGTTCTAACGTTTGTGGGACGGTGGTTTGCTCCTATGGGACTTAACATGGAGTTAAAAAACGTACGATTTTAAACGTTATTAAAAAATAGAAGGACCTTTTCAAAATTTATGAAAAGGAAACATCGTGAAGCCAATACATGAATGTATGTGCTAATTATTTTGTTATTGTTCTAAATCGTTTTTAACGAGAGTTTTTCAAATGTTTGTGGGACGGTTTTGGGGCCAATGGGATTTAACATGGGGTTAAAAAACGAACGACTTTGAACCTTGTTTAAAAATAGAAGGACCTTTTCAAAAATTATATAAATCGAGCACGTGAAGAACAATACTTTTTATTGCATTTTGCACTTTACTGTATTTTAATTGAGCGATTGTGAGGTGATTTCTTGCAGTTTTAGTAACACCATATAAGAACACTCATTTGTCTCGTTGTCGTCTGCTCAAAACAACAAGATGGCGGTGTACCTAGGCTCTTAAGTCTTGAAACTGTGGGCAGACTCGGTATATACTCTATATATAGCTGGGTTTACACGAGTCTAGTGCATTGATCAACTCACTAGACTCTTGTAATGCCAGCTTCATATGGGGAGTTCATCATTACCCAGTTTCAAGATGGCGACACCCAAAATAAAAAGAAACATCAAAGGATATCAGTAGTGCCGCGGCACATGCGCAGAAGAATCTCTGTCACAGAAAAATAATCCGGTTTCCCTTCTGTCGCAGAAAAATAATCCAGTTTCCCTTCTATCACAGAATAAGGAGAACAACAGAAGAGAAACTGAGCAAATAACTTGTGACAGAATTTTGCTGCACATGTGCGGCTCCACTGCCGCACACTGAAATGTATTACTTTCACACCACAGTAATACATGCCAAAATATCGGCTATCAAGTAACCGGTTAAAAATGCCATTTTGAAATGTAATTCTTTCACATATGCAGTAATACATTCCACAGTGGTGGCTATTAAGTAACCGGTTAAAGTAAGAGAGAGGTCCAAGGTCATGAAATTCTGTCACAGCAACTTCAAAGGCACCACATGAGTTTCCCTTCTGTTGTTCTCCATATTCTGTGACCATAAGATGCTAAGAAAATAAACAAATGGATATAGTACAGTCAATGAGTATATGGATAGTACACAACTTCCAACAACAGAAACTAGTCGCCATATCCGGGATGAGCTGTGTCACCAAGCCTTTTTAAAATGGACAACCATGGGGCGAGGGGCAGGTGTGGCACTTTATGCCGAAGTGCCATATGCTAATAAATGGGTGACCAACAAAGCAGGCCTGTCCACCTCAGAGTGGACCTAAGGGCTGAAGCTGACAGGCAACCTGACTACTGTTTGAGGGAATGCTGGGCGCACACATGCTGAGGACGGAAACCTTTGTCAACACTGTCACAAAGAGACCGAAACCATTGCTCACGTCCTAGGCAAGTGCAACCAAGGGTACCTTCTTTGTAATGCACATCACAATCATATCAGATCAGCAATTGCATCTGCTCTTCACATGGCAGGGTTTATGGTCGATGAGGAAATTCATGGCCAAGCCTTAGGTGGCAGCAACAAAAGGGCCGACATCAGTGCCTTCCGTAAGGGTGAGAAGAAGGAGTACAAGATAGACTCAACTGTCCTAACGAAACATGATGTGGATCAGCCAAAATGTGTGTACACCAAAAAAGTTGAACACTATAAGGACACAATCTCCCCTTTTCTGGAGCGTTACGGACTAGAAGATATTGAAATCATCGGTCCTATGGTGGGTGCTAAAGGTAAAATTCCCAGACTTTTTGAGAACTTTTGCACTAGATTCAATCTGCCAAAATCATTGGTTACCGAAATTGTGACCTCTTTAATCAAGGACTCAGTACAGATTGTGAGAAACCACCAGCATAATGCTACCCATTTACTTAGTTAGAAACTATACCAATTCCATGTTATTTTGCTTGTTTTCACTTTTATGATCATTTGTATTCTGAGTCGCTTGTCGGCTAGTCACGTTGGCGACCAGAGAGCAATAAATGCTATTCTTCTTCTATACTTGCCACTAGTTTTTCTATTCTAATATGAAAAGACATTATTTCTCTAACGAATTACCATTTTAATCGCTAAATGAAAAAAAAGCCTTAACATGCAGCGCCACTCGAGTAGTAAAATTCGTATACAGAACAACCAAATAGAAATTGTAAAAAGTTTCTCGTCATCTGTATGAGCGTATTCTTCCGGACACTAATAAAACCAAGGAGGTTAGAATCAAGGTTTATAGAATACTCTATAAACCTTGGGTTAAGCCTAGTATACACCGGGATTCTTTGTTGTGATACATTGTTGCGGGGCTGAATCGCGTCAGCTCATTGTTGTGGGACATTTCATGGTGTGGACATCTTTTGAAACATGAACAAAGACTCAAAAGGCTCAGTTTGCTTTTAAATTATGAGACGTCTTTAATAATTAAAAGCAAACTGAGCCCTTTGAGTTTTTTTAGTGGTCCACGTCATTTTTTAAGTCTATAGAACTAGACTTAAAAAAATGTGTACCACTGAAAATATTCTTAAACTAATTGAAAACCTTCTGTATGAATTGTGTTTGTGGGGAGTTATGGTCTTCTGACTACAAAGGAAAATAAAAGAAATGAATTTTAGAAATCCTGCTCCATCTTCCAATTTCAAGGTGTCCAAAAGGCTTAAACCGAATGTGCTCACAGCTGAGAAGAGCTTGTGTGCCCAATACCGTTTCTGCTTTATTTGCCCCTCTTTATAAATCATTGTGTAGGCCCATATTGCAAGGGCTACTTCCGCTGGTAATATTTACATGGTGGTACTTTGATGCCAAAATGTGCATTTTGCCAGGTTACTACGGTTACCAGGTTACTGAGTGTAGGTGTAGACACTGAACAATGTTGCGGGTCTGAATCGCGTCAGTTGCGATTCTGCCCCGCAACATTGAATCGGAGCAGTCCCACAACAATGTATCGCAACAAAGAATCCGGTGTATACTAGGCTTTAGAATATTCCAACCTCCTAGAATAAAACACCTGCAGGACGTTAGACAAAGCGCCGCAGTACAGCATGTCAGCAACTAATATCGAGCCTAATGATACATCGATATAACAAATACAAGCAAACAAGCAAAAAAATACAAAAAATACAGCAGGGTTCGATTTATGACGTCATATAATGACGGTCACGAGACGGGTTGATGATGACGTCATTTTCACCATAAATTACTTTTTCTAGTCCCCTTTCATAGTTTCATTCTTTTTGTTTGTTTGTATTTATCCGTCTTTTCTTACAGAATTATTTATTGTTTCCATACTCCATAGGCGAAACAAAGGAGCTAAGGGTTTTAAAAGATGAATCGCTTGTTCGGAAAAGGGAAACCGAAAGAACCGCCGCCGAATTTGACGGATTGCATTTCAGGGGTCAGTCTTGTTATTAATAATAACAATTAATAATCACCTTCTTTCTTGCTTGGGTGTGACGACGATCAAAATGTTTTTTTTTCTGTTCCCGTTTAACGAACAGGTTGACGGTAGAGCAGAGTCGATAGACAAAAAAATTTCTCGACTGGATGCAGAACTCAAGAAGTACAAGGACCAGATGAAGAAGATGCGCGATGGACCAGCAAAGGTCAAAGGTCGTTCATTCGTTCCCAATGATACAACGACTCATAGGTATCTCTCTTCCTTCCTGGCGCGCGTGTAGAACGCAGTCAAACAGAAGGCGTTGCGCGTCCTCAAACAGAGAAAAATGTACGAACAACAGTACAACAACCTGCAGCAACAGTCGTTCAACATGGAACAGGCGAATTTTGCGACTCAGACCCTTAAGGACACACACACTACCGTTCAAGCAATGAAGACGGGCGTCAAGGAGATGAAAGCGGCTTACAAGAGGGTCAACATCGATGACATAGAGGTAGGACAGGGTCAACTCTTTTGTTACACACACCCCTATGTCTCTCATAGCACTCTGTATCTTACCATTTGATGTTTTCGGTAAACAGGACGTTCAGGATCAGCTGGAAGACATGTTGGAGCAGGCGAATGAAGTCCAAGAGGCACTGGGAAGAAGTTACGGGATGCCAGAAATGGATGACGACGAACTGGAAGCAGGTTTTCAAACGATATCACATTTCACTCTCGAAATGAACAAACTCGATTGTTCTTTTTTTGTTTTCTTTCTAGAACTGGAAGCATTAGGTGACGAAATCGGACTGGACGAAGACGCTTCTTATCTGGATGAAGCCGTCAGCGCTCCGAATGCGCCCACTAAGGAACCGGGAGCCGAAAGCGTCACCAACAAGGCAATTTGAATACCATTTCAATGCACTTTAACCGCTGCTGCTATAAGATGTTTTTTTTTTCTTTCTTTCTTTCTACGATTAGGATGGGGTTTTGGTGGACGAATTCGGTTTGCCTCAGATACCTGCAACGTAATCGACACACAACTTCTTCTGGATCGAACATTATTTTCCTCTCGTCGTTTTTAAACATCTCGTCACAATGACGATTTCTTTCTAGCTTTCTATCTTTTCGTACTTAATCGCTTGTGTCAATGTCACTATAAGATTTGTAAATAATAAATATATCGACATTAAAATGTTTTACAAACAAGATGATTTTTGAACTCTGTGATTATTCCTCAGTTTCAGTAGAGCAGAGCAACAATAACGAGAATTTGAAAGTGTTGTTAGAAACTAGAATGAACAATAATTAAAAAAATAGTTAGCTTCAGGATGGATATATTTTCAGACTCAAATAAAAAGCTTATTTTAAAAGATGTTTATCAGCATGAAAAATAACCTTAATATTAATGATCGAGTGAGCCACCCTTCTAGTTTCTAAAACACATTCACGTTTGTCTCCCTGGATGACTGAAAACCAGAACAAAATAAGCCGTTTACACATCAAAACCACCGTTAAGGTTTTTGGTCCCCTCATAAAACAAAATCCAATCTCGCAACAGGTAACAACAATCCCTCACATTTTATTCTTGATATTTAACTGTCTTTTTAACAACTTTCCCTCGACCACCGCTCCCCCCACAGAGACGTCATTAATCTCTCAGCGAGTCGCGGTCATTAACGTGGAATTTAACGTTATATATATTATAATAAATACCTTGCAATAGCATCAAACAGGTAAAAGTTAAAACAACGATGCTCATAGGTAATTAATTGAACACACATTCAAACAACGCTGTTGGGGCTTTTGGAACTCAATTCTTCTTCCTCTTTGTAAAATCACACAACAGAATAAAATAATTTGTTAAAGCTATTTATCACTACGGTCTTTTTGTTTTAATAATCGGTCCACTTTTAAGATTGTGGAGGAACCTGAATCCTTTTTTTTTTCTCCTAACCTAACCTAATCCCCCCTACCTTCCTCCATGTTCGATGTAAGGTTCCCACTACAATGCAGGCATTGTCCTACTGTTTCTAAAGACTAACTCACACTCGTTGCCAAAGTCGTTCGGTTTTAATCTGAACGGTTTTCTAATTGACGACCGTCGTGCGGAACTTTGGCAGAAACAGACCAAACTTGGATTCTATACCAGAAAAAACCGGGATGGCTAAACGATAGCCTCCTATGTGGTCGGGATTGTCCGATTTGATCTCTCCTGCATGGATGGGAACCGTTGCTGTTGAACCGGAAGGACGGCTTAGAAAAGAAAGAGAAATCGATAGAAAAACGCAAAATGTAAAGACCTACGTCGAAAGGAATAACTTACTAGCCACCAAAGTCGACATAAAACAGACGCTGCAGAACTTCGTAAGTTGCCAGAGTGACTCCGAATTGCGGTGACGAACGGAAAACACGAGCTTACAAACCAAAAAGAAAAGAAAACACGTTCCAATGAGGTGAACGCGATTCGATCCGTCTCAAATAATTAAAAAGTGTACCTGCCGTTCCCTTCCAAAATGCCCGTCCCCCTTCTTCGGCCCATATCTTCCGAGTTGCATCCAAAACGCCCGAGTAAGTAGTTTGACCGGCTCTCGCTTGAACTTGAAGGCGCGTCTTGATGACGTCGGCGGGCGTCACCAATGAAGCCGCAGGAATACCTAACCACGTAACAAATCACCCAAAAAAAACGTATTAACAGGGGTTTATTTTCGATCCGATGTAAGGGAGTTAAATGAATTACGCAACCTGCGATGGCTGCTGCGACCAGAAGAGACAAAGGACTGTTGTAACCGTTTTCATCGGCCAACGCGGATTTGAAATGAGCATAAGCGGGGAAATATATTGCAGAGAACGGGATGTCACGTAAGAAACATGCTCTAGCTCCCTAAACGAATAATTAAAACGCTCATAGATAGTAATTCTTCTGAGAAACCACCGAATCGAACGGGAGTCACCACAACCTTATAAAGTCCCAAGAATCCGAGATCCTTGAGCACCTGGACGGCACTGACCCTCGAAGTCGATGCGATTTCACCGGCCACCTGAAGCCGAATCTTTACTATCTCAATGGGATTGGTGAAAATCACCTGAGAGCCACCGGCCTACATTCGATAAATTCAAACGAATCGTTTGCAAAGTGGTTTTAGGAAGTCCATATCAAAGTGTAATTATACACATCCTCCGGCTGCAAACTCCGCCCAAAGAGCGATGTCTCCCTTATCCCCCCTCAGTTTATCCCTCATGAGATCATTCACCTACAATTGACATAAAAAAATTCCATAATTGAACGACAACAGTTTAAAAAAAAAGTGCGGAGACTAACTGTCAATTTGATGGCCTTCTCGGGCGCAACTCCCATCAGTTGCGGAACTAAACCACGGTAAAGTCCGGCCACTCCCTCGTGACGAATCACTTTCTTGAAACAGTCGAAACTGTTCTTGTACATCAATTCACCGATGTAAGAACCAGAACGTTGATTTTGAAGACGTGTTTTCACCAGGTCGATCGGATAAACGGCCGTCGCGCCAGTCGCTTTTAAAAACGATAACACAATTTTGTATTTAAAAAAACACGATTGAAAGGAAGTAGAAAACACCTCCAGCAATCGATCCGAGCGTGAATCTGTAAGCATTCTCCATGATCTGAACTAAAACGCCCCGTTCATCCCGACTCTTTAGTAGACAAACAAGAGGAAAGAAACAAGAACGGCATAGCCATCAAAAAGCTAAACTCGGCTTCCTTTTATTCGGCATCAAACCTGAACAGCTTTGACCTCCCTAATGGACCTCGTGAGCGAGCGCGTCATTCGCTCCGGAGCCAACCTCTCGAGATCAGAATAAGTCACTCGGCTGCCCAACAAAGAAAACAATTCAATTCAACTGCCACATGTTTTAAATCAATTGAGTCACTCCAGCATTGGCACGCGCTACCCTTGGTGCAATGTTAAGTGAAATAATGATATTTCCAAAAACATGGTCTCGATTCTAACTACAAATCCCTCTTCAAACTTTGTTTCGAATAACAATTGAAGCTGCAATTGCTTCTTGAATGTTGTGGTCAAGTTTTAAGATCTTTTATTTTCGTTTAAAATTGTATGAAAGAAAAAAAAACCCCTTTAAATATTAATTTAAAGGGATTTTTATTTTATACGATTTTGAATGAATTATGCTAATTTTCCTGACCCATCATGTTCAAGACCATCGAGCTCAGAAAAGGTCCACTTTCCCCAACCACTTTCCCACATGCTTTTTAGAAAAATGGTTTGTATTTTTTCAGACTATTACAGGGAATTTCGTGACGTTTCGAACTGGCGTTTGGCGTTGCTAGAGCAACTTCGAAACAGCCAAATCGAAGACCCACGTCGAGTGACACGTGTAACACTGGAGTCTCTCTATAGGCTCTGAACAAAGATTGTTATTCAAATGATCATGACCCCTGACCCCGTCTGATGGAAGAATCCGACCAGTTGAAAGAGAATGTCGACTTCGAGCGGAGTGAACTGCGACATCTGTTGGGCCGAGTGAAGAAACTCCTCTGAATAACAGATTCAAAAGTGAAATTAATATATCTCCACAGTCAGATTCCGAAAAAGGAAAGGAGGAGTTTACACGTTACCTTTGGTGACCTCCAGGTCGTGACTGCCTTTCGAGAAAGTCAAATAAATCTTTTTAGTTAGCTCCATGTTATTGAGGAGTGAATTAAAAGCCATGAAGTAGGGAAAACTAACAATGTGACCTCCAGATCCACCTCCGGCCGCCTTTTAGCATTTCAAACGGTAATCATTAATTAAAAAGACCTACAACATCGCTCCGCAATTTCGGTCGTAATTGGCGAATCACAAAATACTGACGGCGACGAGGTTTTCTCGGACATCCTTCGTAAGAAGGTGACTCTTGATCAGAGTCATTATGTCGTTGAAATCCAGGGCCGTGATCTGTCCGGAATGGTTCTTATCGAACCTCTTGAAAGCCTGAATTGCATGTTCCTCGTGAAAATCCTACAAGTTAATCATACGAACAAGAAAACAAAAGAATTGGAACGAACGGCGTCGACACGAAACGGTCCAGAACATGAACAAACACAAACGCACGTGCAAAAACTGACTGAATTCCACGTAAGTCACGATCCGTTTCTTATCTTTTCCGAAATATAACTTGATGAAGTCACTGTCCAGATCGAACGGAATCCTTTCGTGTAACGTCGTCTGTTTGATCACCTCTTGAAACTCCTCTGAAGAAGAAAAAGACATCCGAAAGACATTCGATTGTCGTCAAAAGTAAGAGACACACAACCGAAAGTGACGTATCCGGATCCCTTCGTATCGAACAGCTGAAAAGCGGCCTTATAGAGGGCGTCCGGACCCGAAAGAACGGCTTCAAAGGCCTGAAATTCCGGAAATGATATCAACCTATTCGTAATAAAATAGGAAAGATCAGAAGTGTAAATTGGTTAGGTTCCGGTAGAATTAACTATAAACGCGTGTTTAACCGACCCATCTTTACTGGTGTCGATGATTCCACCCAAGAGTTTCACCGAATTTACATTGTAATTGGGATCCCTGAATATTCCCAAATAACTTCGGACAAAATCCGTTGGGGTCATGAACTTCTCTCCATTTCTCACCTCGGACGCATACTGAACATATTATTAAAAAAAAACATGATAAAAATAGAAGTGAAGCGTAAACGGGATCTTTCGAACTCTGATTGGAAACTAGAAAGTGTAGCTCTGCAATCACTTAATGGGGTATTTTCATGTTGTACGTGACATCTTTCATAATAAGCTTTTTTCAAAGTTAGTTTGACACTTTTATCAATAAAAAAAAGTTTATTTTGAAAGATATCACAACGTGAAAATACCCCATTAAGTGATTGCGGCTACCCTTCTAGTTTCTAAAAAAAACTTTCTAGTTTCTCTTAATTTTGTACCTCCTGAAAGAAACAGAATAATTGTATTTAAATATATGTTTGTTAATAATGTCTCACCTTGTTGAAAATCTCTTGTAACTTTTCAGTGTTGGCTCTTTTCACAAAAACCGCTCCCTGTCGAAGCACAAAACGAAAACATCATAAGAAAAATAATAAAGCGCAATGTTCCAAAAGAAAACCGAGTGTCCCAACGGGGAGCCTCGTAATAATTACGAAGAGGGGGAGGACACTATTTGCACCACGTGGAGAGGTCAAAGGCCACGAGAACGCCACGGAAGGAATGGACCCTCCCCTCCCCCCCCCCCCAAAAAAAAATGAGGAGAAATCCCGCCAATCTGAATTGGAAGACGGATATGATCGAGCAACAGTTGCTTGCAAGATAAAATACCTGAGAAGCGGCGAATAAAGTTTCCATGTTTCAATTTGAAATTGAATTGTGTCTCAAGTGGAATTGTTCACTTCTCTTTCAACCGAATTAATGAGTCTCTTCTTCTTTCGCGGTCACTTTTCAGGGGGGGGGGTCACTTTAGGTCAACCAGATACATAAATGGGGAGGGTGGAAGTTAAGGAGGAGGTTGTATAATGAGGGCGAAAGAAAGAAGGAGTAAATTCGCTGAGAAAACGAGAGAGAGAGAGAGAGAGAGAGATCCGATCTGAACAGTACTCTAGCTGAAGGACGTTCTTCTAACTTCGTTACCCAATGACGATTATGATGAACCAATTGATAAATCATATAGAAATAAAGGCGTCCTTCTGTCTCTCTTCACTTTTTTTGTTTCGTCATCTTTTTCTTATTCAAAGGAAAAGTCCTTCAAATTCACGATTACCAGGTTATAATATCGTTTCTGCTTCTAACTTTATTTCCGAATTTCAGTTTTATTCTTCGATCTTTGCTTCTGATGACGTCACCCCGACACACACACCTCTGTAATGTAAATTATTTCTACAACACCTTCTCCTCCCACCGTACAGTAGGTGTACTGTTCTTCCAAAGGTATATCTGTCACAGCGTTTGAAGAACGCTTGTGACGTCGAAGGGGTGAACGTAAAATTAAGGAATGTGTCATTTGTAGTCTGAAAGAAAAGGGATTAGATCAAAAGTTTCAACAAAAGGGTTTCCCCACCATTCTTTTATTATTGTCCCCGTTTTGAATCAGACTAATAAATGGCATAAGCCCATATTTACAGGTCTACCCTGCTGACGTCATAAGCTGCTACTTAGGATGGCTCAAGTATGTAATTATATCCATGACCTTTGACCTCCCACCAGGTTGAACATGTCACGTCATCATCTCTTTATCTATTATATTTTGTACTAATAATTTTTAATCTAATAATCAAACACACAGAAAGAAAACACAAGAAAAAGATCATTTACAAAGTTTAAAAATGTATAGGGAGAAATATAAGGAGGGGCCCTGTGAGGATGGGACCTGGGCCCTGAGGGTAGAAGAAGAGAGAGGGGGTCAAAGGTGCAGGCCATTAGGAAAGAGTTTGTTTGTGCATTTTTTTATATAGAAAAAACTATCTAAGCTTGCATAACAAATGCATTAATAATACAATTAATGACAAGGTGATTAGGAGGATGAAGGGGGAGGGGGAGTATGTTAATTAGTATACCTCTTGACACAAGGCAACAGTGAATAAGTTGAATCCGTCCATCGTGGTGGGCCTTAAGGATTGAGGGACCCCCCACGATGAACCCCTGAATTCCTCCTTTGATTCATTTTTCCTCTTCATCGGAATCTGAATAAAGAGAATCGAAATTAATCCCACAAATTCTATTTAAAACAAAAAGTCGCACACTTTTCTATACGAAGACAAATGCATTAAAATGCATTTAAATTAGTAGAAATAGAAATAAAACAATAATTAAAATGAAGACACAGTTTCCCCTCCTTCCCTCACCCACCCCCTAAACAAGGCGCTCATGTGGTGCAGTGAATCATTGAGACAGGGGCAACTACAGCCACACTTTCGCAATTAATTATTATATTGTGTTATTATTAGTACAGAAGCAATAGGAAGGTGAAACCCAAGAATACGAAACTAGTACTAACACAGAATAAGGATATATATATCCTTATTCTGTGGTACTAACAAGAAGAGACCTTGAGTAGAGACTATACGCCCGGAGGAAGAGACTAACATTATGGCCCACATTCAAGACCTTCACTTCAACGGAAACTTGAACCCTCTGAACATGGTTATAAGTTTATGACCAAAATAAAACCCGCCCTAATTTATTGAGATTCATAAGAACCCTCTCTGTCGAATAGAACCCTCTTCAGAGGGTTCCAGTTCCTTTCTTGAATATGGAACCTGAACCGCCTTTTCCAATTAAGATTTATACATGAAAGAAGCTCAACTTAAAGATCTCGCTATTACCAGAGTCCGTCGATCTTCCCCCTCCTATTTACGGGGTAGTGTGTCATAATTATCTGATTGTAGCCAACAGATGGCGCTTCTTCTACTTAGAGCTAACATCTTGCTAAATGACACCCCACATCAATAAACAAAACAAAAAACAATAAATTGTATAAGATATTTTAAGATTATCTTTATAAAGAATGGGAAGTAGGAGGAATTAAAAAAAACCTTGAAGAGAAGCTGAACACTTAAGCTCACTCAACTATGACATTTTCTCTAAAAATAGGTTTAGTTACCTCTATGTATTTATTTTCCACTGATACCAACCGATAGGGACGATTCCCTTTTCTCTGTTTTCCCCTACTTATTTCTGTATAACTGTATTCAATTCCATTTTGCGCCTTTCAACTTCAACTAAAACACATTTTGGAAGGTCGAAATCCAACTTTGTTTATAAAAGAGATGAAGTTCCGCGCCAGAACGACGGAACACTTTTGCATCCATAAGTTCACACGTAAGTATTACGATTGACTGTCACCGTGTGTTTTGCGTGCCTTATAACGAATAATGCGAATTGCGCCCGAAATGCATCGATCATTCCTCCCAGGTATAGTTGCGACAGTCGCCAAAGTGGCCGAAGTTTGTGTTTTCCGACTCACTCCAGACAAGATCTACTTCATCATGTTAGACACGAACCGTGCCAACATGTGGTGTGAACTATCAAGGGTTAGAAACACGCCACTTAATTCTGCTGCATTGTATAATTTGTATCTATGCACAATTCTTCTCAATTTTTTTCTAATTAAAAAAGGAACGATTCTTTCGAGAGTACAACATGGAAGGCATATCCGAAGAACAGAACGAAATCTACTTGGAGGTTTATACTGCAAACTTAGCGACCGCTCTGAGATCAGCTCAGGATGCGAAAGCCGTCAAAATCCACCTGACCAAGAAACACGGAGCTTCACTCACAGTAGAAGTGGACGCAGTCGGTTTCTCTTTTTCGTGAATTTTATTTATCGTCGATAGTTCATCTTTCGTTTCACCATTTTCAGTGTCTGCCGGGATCACGAAGTCGACTTCTCGTTCACGACGTTCCCGTGGTTGTAGTTGCAAGAAGGATGTGGCACGAACTTCAAGAGCCAAACTTGCCGCCTTTCGACGTAACACGAAACGCCACCACAGAGTCGCCTCTGTTGTCCTTTAAATGTATCTCTTACAGGTAGGAGTCATCCTTCCATCGCCAAAGATCCTCAGGAACGTTGCTGATCGTATGACACATTTTGGACAGCACGTTGTAATATTTCCGATTCGTCGCAGATTGAATCTTTTTCTGTGCAATGAAACCGTTTCTATCGATTCAGATCGTATCGCTGACCAAATCGGGAACAATGAGCATCAAAGTGGAGACAGACCAAGTGAGCGTGGAAACCGTTTTTAACAATCCAGATGGAGAACGCCTATCGAAGGACGGAGGAGAAACCAGCTCCGTAGTCGTTCATCGTGCGGAGGAAACCAATCGGGATGAGGATTCGTCATCCGAAGTTCGGGTCGAAGTTCGAAAATTGTCTCTGTTTCTCTCCGGACAGCAGATCAACGAAAACAAAGTGATCTGTAGTAAGTTTGCCCCAATGACGCCAAGAGAGACACTAATGTTTCTACGACGAACGTTAACATATTTTATGTAGAGCTGATTTTCAAAGCCGGGTTATTCTGTTTTTGTTTTTTTTTTTGGAGCAAAATCGTGAAAAATTAGAAAGTGTTTAAAAAAAACTAGAAGGGTAGCTCGTCAAGTAAAGGGTATTTTTATGTTTATATTATTTATATTTATAAATTAGAAAATATCGTCTTTCAAACTGACATAAAAAGATTATTTCGATAAGTTATCATCACGAAAATAACCCCTTTTAGTTTATAAAACACATTCGAGTTTTTCTTCATTTTGCATCTGAAAGACAGAATACTCAGAGAATTCGAAAGGCCCCCATTTACACTTTTAAACTTTTCAACTCCTTTCGACAGACATCGTTCATCGTCGGATGATTCATTTTGTCGTTGCCGACGACGGCGTCACTTTGCAGTACTTTCTACCTGCCGTCGACACTTGAGTAACTCCCGAAGACGTTCTCACCATCATTATTTAACTTCGAACATCACCTTATTTCTTGTAAATGCAACTGTTTGAAATAAAAAAACAAAAAGTTGTTTGTAAGTTGTAAATAACATAAATAAAACCGTTTCAGACACAAACACAAACATTTAGATTTATTCGTCTTTTTATCATCACATTTTTTAAATAAATTATTAGAAATTATGACTAAGAGGAATTGTTGACGTCTAGAACCGCCGCAGACGAATTCGAGCCGCTTTTATTTTTCGAACTCTGGCATGACTTCTTATTTCGAAACGACGACGAACCGTTCTTAGAACGTTTATCCTTCTTCTTACACGATGCGGTACCTGAATAAATGACGAAAATGAACCCCACGAGTGACGAACAACAAGTCTTAACTCCAGAAACAAGTGTTTACTGTTATTTGTGGAAGTCGAGTCGGTGGGCGACGGATTGGATGACGAAATTCCGTCCCACATGTTACCGAGAGAATCTCTCAACATCTGACCATCCAAATCGTCCAAAGTGTCGATGTCCACTTGGATGTCGTCAGTCGCATCGAGACTCACCCTTGTAACGACAAACAATAACCGCATGCGACTATTATTACTCAATCTTAAATACTCAAAATAAGAACAATTCGGTAAAGATTAGGACTAAAAGGTTTTTTCCCATTGTGATATCTTAAAAGATAAACAATTTTTTGATACTTTGAAAAGGATCCATTTCTTCATGTATTTTGTTTTATGAAACGACCGGTTTATAAAAGGTTTATATTGAAAGACATCCTCGTAAAAAAGGCTTTTAACACTACAACCAACTAGTCTAATTTCTAAAACATTTCGAATTTGTCCATAAAGTGCGGGGTGAACTAGAGTTCCGTTGTCGAACCCTCGTACCCTTGGTGTCCGAGGAGACCGACTCGAACGGCTTTTCTCTGCTCATCCGTGTGTTGAGGGCAACGGTGAGAACGAGTGCACATTTTCTTAGTGTGTTCCGAAACGACTCCGCACATCTGTAACGACCAGCAAACCCCATCAGAAAAATAACCAACGACGTAAAAAAAAACTCATCGTAAACTCACCTGCATTAATAACGTCTTTTTCCCTTCTACAAAAACAAACGATGATTAATCAAAAAAATAAAATCGAGTTGGCGATAAGACGAAGCAAAAAAAAAAACTCACCGACGGACATTCCTTCAAAGTTAGACAAAGAGCCGGACACATCGGAAACGCCCGGCAAATCTCCTAACAAACACAGAGAAAAAAAAACTATAGAGTGAATAAAAAAGTGTCTCAAATATTCTCAGAGAAGGCGAAATTCATCATCATCACCGTTCTTTATTATCTTTGGCAATTTTGGCCTCCGTGGCGAATGGTTATTGCTGTTCCCGCCTCTCTCTCGTTTCTTCTTCGAACCTTAAACGAAAACCAAGAAAGACAAAAGTTGAGACTGAATAAGAGCGAAAGAGAGAGACGACAGACTCTTTCTATCCGAGTTGCAAGTCCAGTCGTCATCGTTCTCGTCATCTTCGCTTCCTGCATCTTTTCCGCTGTTCGCAATCCTCCTGTTTGCGATCCTCGAACTGCTCCGTCCCATTCCCATGCACTTCTCAAGGTGTGGTGCAAAACGAGAGGCAGCCAGGTTGCGTTGACAGTTGGGACAGACGCATTCAAGCTGCTTCTTCATCGGTACTTGGCCAAAAACGTCCAGTCCAATTTCATCCACTATTTCTTGGGGAAAAAAAGACACGAACACGAGTCGGCCATAAAAAGAACGGCTCTCTCTTAGAATGTGTTATACGTTAAAAGTGGAAACGAGACGCCAACTCACCGTATTCCTTCTCGCTTCTGAAACGGAAAACATCAACAAAAAAAAAAAAGATTGCATTATTATGATTATTATTAGCAGATGGACTATGGTCAGCTTTTGTGCGGAAGCCGTCTTTTACTGTTAAATTACGTTTCGTCCATTTCGTCCAAGAAGAAAGTTCCCATTTTGAGAGAGCGATGGATTTCGAAGCAAAGTCCGAGGATGACCTCATCGACGAGGTCATCACAAACACGGTTGAAGGCGGTCGCCATCGGTGGTGGGTGGGGGGGGGTCACTATCACTGGTCAACGAAAGGTCACTACTTCTACTACTATCACTGGTCAAACGGCAGACACAGATTCAAATGCGAGACACACGAACGACCCATTCATTAATAACGATCACATCTAGAGATTTACAAGTAAAACATAACGTAAATTATATGATGAATGAAAGAACGCTTAAAATAAATACTTGCGACTCCTTCGTCCGTAGGATAACATGAAAATCGTATAAAAACTCAGGAATTGACAACAAAAACGTAGAGAGAAAAAAAAACGATATGGCAAAGTTATGATTTATATCGGTGGTAAATAGAAAACACGGCGAGACGCTATATTCTTGACGCTAAAAACTGTACCAATATGGCGTTTTTCACGCATATGATGCGGGGTCATTTCAATTGCAATGTTGGCTACGCGGATTGCTTCAAACATTTACTGTACGCGGGTCTCTAATGCCCTCTTCCCCTTCAATATTATCCATAACTTATATATCGATTACAATATCGATACACACGTCGAAGCTTGTGTCAACTGTTAAATATCTGGAAGCTCATTTTTACTGCAAATGGGTGACAAAAAAATGGCTTCATTACTGTAAAAAACACGCGATTGAGAAGACATATTGGAACACCCATAGCCAACGCCTTCCATACATGTACATACAATTTTAATTATTTATTGAGTTTGTGATTAAGTGAACAATTAATTACAATAAATTATATACTAATATATGTCTTTAAAAATACCTACAAAGGTCCGTAAACATCAGGTAGATAATAAAAAGTACAGAAACAATAGTGGGGGTGTTGTTTTAAAATAACGTCTACATTAAGGTATGCCGCTTCAGATAAGACATTTTTTATAGGCTTACGCCAGAGGCCAGAGTTCAATTCGTGGACCTTATCTGATAGAAACAATTTCTTTTTTTTCTCATCATTTTCTAACAAGTACGTTTCTTATTGCGTATATTTTAGGTAGGTTTAGTTAGTTTTAGTTTTATTGAATTAATTATTTGATTTTTTTTTTAATTTGTAATTGATTGATATTTATTTAAAATTTAAAAAACACAGTACAATAACCAAACTCGGGCCGCTCGCATAGTAGCTAGCAGAGACATTACCACTCTATACTGTTAAATTGTCATATTTTTGCAGAGGCATACGTTCACATATTCTAAACAATCCCCAAAACAAGATAGGGTCGTGAGTTACTGTATGGACATAGGGCCAAGAAAAATGATATATAGTCACCACTTTTAGCTTCAACAATGAAATATAGCCAAATATTTGGTCAAGAAGAAGAAAAAAAAGAGACAAAATGCCACACTTAAATATTACCACCTGGAAATGCATAGAGAAAAGTGTTTATTTTTAAATAGTGTTTTTTTTTTATATATAGATCAATTAATTAAAAAAATATGTTCTCTAGTAGTGACCGGGAATGCCACCTTCTAGGCTAACACAGTTATACCTTGTACACACAAATGAGCTAAATGAATTCAAGTTAAATGTATTTAGGCGAATTATACGGAATCCAGTTAAGGACATGAACGCCAAATAAAAATTGACTTTATTATTAATATTTTAAATTAAAATACTAAATCAATATTTGATCAATAGTTTATATAATATTATATTTAAGTATTAACTCAATATTTTGAGATTATTAAAGTGAATAAATTGAATTCGACATATTGTCCATTTGCCCTTCACAGGGCTCTGTAGAACGTGTTTAATATTTAAATGCATTTAACTGTGTATGTGTGTACAAGGTATTAGGCTTAACATGGAGAACTACAATCAATTTAAATAAAATTCAGTTTCAGTAAACAGAATGACACAGAATTAGCTTTATATCCGCCTATAATGCATGCTAAACATGCAGCTGATATTTGTTTTTTGTTTAAAAAAATGTACACAAGACAAAAAACATTCTCTAAAATTTGATCTGTACTAGAGAGCTACAATTGTGCAAAAAATTGAAGCCCAGCCCATGAGACTTTATACCAGGCCCACAAAGCCCACCAGGACCATGAAGCACACCAGGCCCACGAAACCCACCAGGCCCACAAGGCCCATGGGCCTTTAACATAAAAATGCCAGCTCAAGCCCAGGGCTGGGCTTGGCTTTTGTTAAAGTCCATCGGCCCATGGGCTTTATGTAGGTCTCTAATTCCGACGACCATAAAAACCCATAAATTCAAAAAAGGAAAGATTGTCAAAAAATGGAATTCTTCCAAAAGTATATACGCTTGGAAAATTCTCAAAAAGCAGCAAAAAACGAAAGCCTTCTAGATGCCCTGAAAAGTACTGAAATGAACTCAGTAGGGTCCAACAGATAATATGTGATTCAATTCTATACATTTGTATAGAATCAATCCCATGAGAGAAGTGATGAACACCTTCCAAACCCATGATGCCCACAATGCCAACGAGGCTCACAAAGCCCACGAAGCCCACCAGGCAAATGAAGCCCACCAGGCCCATGGACCTTTAACATAAAAATGCCAGCAAATGCCGGCCCATGGGCTTTATGTACTGTAGGTCTCTAATCTGTACAATTCTGAAAGATAATGGCACATGTTTAGCACATAGTAGGCAGTTAGCGAATAGATTTTTATGTAATTCTGTTGACCAAAACAGATTTATTTTAAATTGATTGTAAGTCTATGTTTGTTAGCCTAGAAGGTGTCTTTCTTGTCGAATAAGAAGTACGGCGGCCCCCTAGAAGGTGGACCGTTTTACAGTATGTCAGGACTAATGAGATGGACGTTATAAATCATAAATCATGAAATGGACAGTTCTTCGCCAAATTTCATTTTTGATAGATTTCATTAGTGATATCACTAAATGAATTAGTGATATCATAAATTAAATTAGGGATATCACTAATTCGGAGTCTTTTCGACATGAACGGCCCCTCATAATAATGACGCTAAAGCGTATCTTTTTGAAAGTTCATTTCAACAGCAATGTCGGATACGCGTCTTTAGCTTCAAATATTTACTGTAAGCGGATGTTTCATGCCCTCTCCCCCTTAAATATTAGGCATTGATATATCGATCACTAGAATATCGATATACACTTCGATTACGACTGCCGCTCATTATTGAGACATGACGTCAAATATCTGAAGCTTATTTTGAATGTAAATGGCGTCTTTACCAAAAAAAAAAAAAAGATAAAGATCAATGTAATTAAATTATCATTTGAAAGTCTAAAACATTTGAACATGCAAATTATTCCTGTCCTCCTCCCCCCCCCTTTGGGGCACCTCTTCAAGTCCCAATTACTCCCCCATCAAAACAGAAAACTCTCAGCCAAATATGTTTATTTTAGTGAAATTCTATTCTATGCAAAAACCGAACTTAATAATTACATAAAAAAGAAGCACGTCGAACAAAAGCCATTGTTCTAATACGGTTGTCAGATAAGTCGCGACGCCCCATTTGCAACATTGGATATAACCAATGGGGGGCAAGGGTCGGGCGGCCCCCGTTGGATCCCAAAATAAGAAAATGACTGTGGTGGTAGTGAGGAGGAGGAGGGTTCGCCACCGCCACCGCCACCGAGGCCAGGAATCGTTTTGGGTGTCATCTCGAGGGTGGTGGTAGTCACGAGAGATTTCGAATGGGTAAAGCCGAGATTCGTTGGTCCGTCGTTCGAAGGTGGTTCCGAGTGGGAATGGGTCGCCGCCGCCGCCGGATGGTTGAATAGCCACAGCCGGTCCCCAATGTACATGGGCCGTGCTGCATAGATGCCCATCGAGGAGTAATATTGATGGGCGATCACTTCCAAATCATTCGTGTATTTGCGTTTCCATTTTGTACGACGATTTTGAAACCAGATTTTTATCTGTATCAAATAAAAATGAACCAATTATATTTGTATTATTAAAATAAAAATTTTTTAATTCTGAACAACAAAAAAGTACAAAATGGTTTTTTATTTTTCCTACCTGAGTCTCAGTCAATTTGAGGCTTTTTGACAATTGCATCCTTTTGGAGACAGACAGATATTTGTTTTTTTCGAATTCGTTTTCAAGCATTTTGATCTGAGATGCGGTAAAAGCGGTTCGAGGACGTTTCTTCTTGGGATCCTCATTCCCACAGAAATCTGTGGAAACCATTTCATTCATAAATTAGAATATTTACAAGCAAAAAATATTGGAAAAAGTAAAAATCTCGACATTTAAGATACACATTCCAGGTGAAATTCCTTTAAATCTCTTCCTGTGAATCATGTCCTAACCTCCTTATTACCCTCTTAAGATGGTTTTTTTTTCGAAATCTTTCTAATGAACTTTTCAAAATAAACGTTTTAGAGACAAAAAGTAAAAAATATCGTCTTGCTTAAAATCTATTTATTTGGAAAGTAGCCCCCCCCCCCTTCCCCTGGTTACAATTTAAAATTATCTTTAATCATCTTACCATTGTCATCTTTTTTCCGGTGTAAATCGTGGTGTAAACTACTGGTATTGAATTTAAGAACTGATTGAAAAGAGGAATTGGAAGAGGAGGAGGAGGAGGTGGAGGTGGAGAATGCAGAAGAGATTTGAGA
Organism: Brachycybe producta; assembly: GCA_036925085.1. Taxonomy (NCBI): domain Eukaryota; kingdom Metazoa; phylum Arthropoda; class Diplopoda; order Playtdesmida; family Andrognathidae; genus Brachycybe; species Brachycybe producta. The sequence continues at coordinate 60,976 of JAUPFP010000150.1, forward strand.
AAATGGTTCCTCATGGTCCTCTTTGGACATCCTTTGAGATGAAGACATGTCCAGGACCAAATTTGTAACTGGAATTTGCAATCCAAATGGCTTGTGGTCAACGGTGGACGTGGACATGGATCTAAACGGAGGAGACATTCCTCCTCTTGACGAAGGGCGAGGATGGAACATTAGTCGAGAAGTACCTTCAGATGACAGTACCGACTCCGTTGCGGTGGTGGAGCATGTCGTCGGAACCGTTCTCTTATCAGACAGAAGTGTCTCTATCTTGAAGGCATTGTTGGAGGTCATTCTTGTGGACCCATAACTCGGATTCGAAGACGAAATCATCTTTCAAGAAATTGAACACCTAACCTAACCTAACCTAGTATGTTTTAAATCAAACAAAAGCTTTGCAGTGAAAGTTGTTTTCAGGCCGATTTGAACTGAAATCACGTCGCTAAAAACTTTTGAATTTATTTTATGTTTGGACTCGAGAAACTTTTCGAAATACTTTCGGTGTTCGCAAAGATAAAATCACTCGAAATACGTTTCTGTCTTTCTCATTATGAGGAGGAGGAGGAGGAAGAGCAGAAAAAAGATCTTTTTAATTTGGGTCCTTCCCTCTCTTATAAACAACACACAAAACCAAAATATAGACAAGTAGTTAGTTATCTATATATACTAATTAACTAAAGTTAAGAGATGAAAACTCGGGCGGAGTTTTAACTGTCACTCTGAAACCATATCCACCCCTCAAGTGCATCCTCATCCTCCCCACCCCTTTATAAAATATGAGCAAAAAATGTGAAATTTTGTAAAGAAGAAGAAGAAGGAACTGTGGGCATCGTTAGCACCCACTATTGGGATACATTAGGATTTTCCACGCCCTCCTCCTCCTCCTAGACCATAACATAAAGACAAGACATTGGAAAATCACAACAATTGTTAACAAACTTCACATGTGCTAACTAACTAACTACTCTATCTATGTAAGCATTTTTAGTCTTACGTAGCCGTAAGCCAACATGTGAGCCATAGAACTCCACACACACACATAAATATATAAATAGGATTATAGATAAAATAGAATATGTAAAGAATTAAAAAAAACGTATGTCGACCAGCAGCAGAATCTTCTATTTTAAAAGCCTAACTTGAAAAGGGAGGAGTTGAGTGAAAGCGAAAATGATAAAGTGGAAAGGAAGAATGAAGATCTAAAAAGACGTTTCTACTTTCTTACAACTGGTATGTTTGTATAGGGACAGTGACACATACAAATACACACACACACATCATAAGGCGCTTTTTTGTTCCCTTTTTTCAGGATGAGGCAAAATAATCTTTAAGTGGGAACAGACGACCACAAAAAAAAATGAAGAAAGTGTTGTTTCCCCCCCCCCCCCTGCCTCCTATTAGACACACATTACACCTCTGAATGTATATGTTGGCTAAGCTTGGTTGAATTACTTTGACATTTAAGCAACTTTTAAAATGGTGATAAATGAGTTGGGGTTTTTTTTTAAAATAGAAGGAATGAAGAGTGTTCGGAGGAATGTCAATCCAATGGCAATTCCAACGGTTGACACTTGACTGAAATGGAAATTCAAAAAAAGGGGAAGAAAATTTCTACTTTTCTAGTATGTTCAATTCCAATGACGTCTCAAAAAAGTTACATCTATTTGGAAATGGTACGGAACTAAAAAGGCGCTAAAAGTCATCAGCAAACACATTTTGAACTCATTTACTAACTATAGGGACATTAAGAAGGGACATTTTCAATTCGAGCAATCTCATTACTCCTCTATACACTAAGATGAATGGCTAATGGTGAGTCTCAAAGCTAAATGCTAAACTCGTCAACTTTCACATAGTACTTGTACCTTTGACTTAGCAATCATCTATAAGAATACAAGCCTTATACCTAGTACACACACAGCTGATAATTTAAATGCATTTAAATAATAAACGTGTTCTACAGAGCCCTCTGTGAAGGACAAACAATAATATGTCGTCGAATTCAATTTATTCAGTTAATTAATCTGAAAATATTGGGTTAATACTTAAATATAATATATAACATATATTGACAAAATATTGATTTAGTATTTTTCAATTTAAAATATTAATAATAAAGTCAATTTTTATTTGGTTGGTGTGTCCTTAACTGGATTCCGTATAATTCACCTAAACACAATTAATTTGAATTCATTTAACTCTATGTGTCTATAAACTGTCTATAAACTGTAAATGCAGGTTGTACGGCTAACCTTATACAGTGCGTTTCATATATATAGACGCACCCCAAAAATTGGTTATAACTCGAGTTATAGTCAATGGATTCACCTGAAATTTTCAGCATAAAGAGATCATCTTATATTCTAAACTTTCTGCTAGGCAGAAATTGTTTTCTTTAAAAGGTAAAAATTAAAAAAATTAAAAACTGGAAAATGACCGTTTCATAATTATAGACGCACTAATGAACTTTTCACTTTTATTAATTATTGTGACAAAATAACATGCTGAATCATTAAAAATAGTAAGGTATACAACTGTTATGATGTTTCAAAACTTAAAACATTCTTTTTTACAGAATTAAACAATATTTATAAGCAAATTTGCAGAAATTCTACCCCAAAACAGCTAAAATGGGACTTTTCAACTCTGCTATTGTAGTATAATCATAGCAATCTGTAAATCATTATTGTATGATGTTGTCCCGAAAGTTCTCTGTAAGATTTAAGTCCGGGGACACCCTGGCCATTCGAGAGTGGTGATATTCTGGTTTCGTAACCATTGATTCCTTAGATTACTGGAGCGAACTGGTACATTTTCTTGCTCGAATGCTAAGCTAACGCTAGGAAATCGACTTTGGCAGGTCAGTAAACACTATCATAATATTGTCTGATAATAAACATTATTTTTTTGTTGGTTCAAATGCGCTAAATACTTCGCATATTGTTAGGCCACCACCACCGACATATCTGAGTGCGTGAAAAAATTCAATCTCGATGATTCTGACGGTTTTTTTTTTCTTTCTTCATATTGGAAGGATGTTACGAGAAAAGCACAATATTTTCCTAAACAAAATTTCGGCAGTGGGGGAGCCTAATATTATGGGGAACATTTAGTGCCTTTCAAACGAGCAGCTTAGTTTTTGAAACGCGAGCTTAGCATTTATTTCAACCCAAATAAATATCAGTGATTATCAGACAATGTTACGAGGGTATGTACTGCCATATTACATCGCTTCTATAGCATTTGCTTAGTATTCCAGCAAGAAAATGGCCCAGTTTCCTCCAATAACCTAACGAAGGAATGGTTACGGAACCAAAATATCACCACTCTCGAATGGCTGGCGTGTCTCCCGGACTTAAATCCTGATGAAAACGTTTGGGACATCATTGTACATGATGATTAAGCAGATTGCCATCATGATAATACAATATCAAAGCTGAAAATTGCCATTTTAGCTCCTTTTCAGTAGAATTTCGGTAAATTTGCTTATAAATATTGTTTAATTCTGTAAAAAAGAATGTTTTAAGTTTTGAAACATCATAACAGTCGTATACCTTACTATTTTTTAATGATTCAGCATGTTATTTTGTCACAATAATTAATAAAAGTGAAAAGTTCATTAGTGCATCTATAATTATGAAACGGTCATTTTCCAGTTTTTAATTTTTTTAATTTTTACCTTTTAAAGAAAACAATTTCTGCCTAGCAGAAAGTTTAGAATATAAGATGATCTCTTTATGCTGAAAATTTCAGGTGAATCCATTGACTATAACTCGAGTTATAACCAATTTTTGGGGTGCGTCTATATATATGAAACGCACTGTATAATAATGATGTGGATGCTCTTGTGAGACTCAACTTATCCTGGTAGTGGATGACCTCCAGAAAAGTTTAGACAATGGTAAACAGGTTGACATGGTGTTTCTTGACTTTTGTAAGGCATTTGACACTGTTTCACATTCAAAACTTCTGGCAAAAGTTGCAGCATATGGGTTGGGGGGCAGGTAACCAAATGGGTAACTTCTTTTTTAAGTGACAGGAAACAAAGGGTAGTTGTAAATGGGTCTCACTTAGAGTTGTTGATGATACCTTAATTTACAAAGAGGTTGATGGTATCCAAGACTGAAACATTAGCTCTAGACTTGAAGGCAATTTAGGGATGGTGTAATACATGGCAACTTCAGTTGAATGAGAAGCGTAGTGTTATGCGGCTAACTCGGGGTAGAAATCCAATTGTGTTCAATTATACATGTAGTATGAATGACACTATTCTTTGGAGTGTCAAGTGTTATAAGTACTTGGGGGCTACAATGACAGATGACCTTTCTTGGAAAAAACACATTGATGATGTTACTGGGAAAGCTCTACAAATGCTTCGTTTTAGTCAAAGGACATTGGGCACCTGTCCAGCACAAGTTAAAACTATTGCCTATCAACCATTGGCTCGACCTCATCTTGAGTATTGCTGCAGTGTATGGAATTCTCACTCTGTCACACACACTCATTCAGTTGAAATGGTTCAGCATAAGGCAGCTACGTTCATTTGTGGCAGTCACAAATTTACAGATAGTGTCACTGAGATGCTGTCAGTGCTACAATGGCATAGTTCGGCACATCACAGGGCTTAGTTAAGTTTGAATTTTTTTGGAAAAATTACACGTGGTGATTGTCCTAAACCGCAGTCCAGTGATATTCATAAAGCACTATATATGGACAGGGCTGACCACTTTAAGAAAATTAGGGAGATTTTTGCTAGGACAGATTCATATTATTGGTCTTTTTTTCCTAGAGTTATAAGACAATGGAACTCTCTTCCTGAGGCAGTGGTGAATTGGGGATATATTGTATATTCATTTTGTTTATGTATTATGTATATGTGCTTGGCAATGCTTACTGCTGCATGTGGACTTTTATGTTCCTCTGCCATAGGCCTATTTGGCTGCTTGCAGAGTACTAATTGTAATTGTAATTGTAACCAAAATAGATTAAATTAATCAAGGTCTAAAAGGGTGGTTTCATCTAGTAATGAATGAATTTAGCACTACCTTCGACAATCTTACACTGTAAACAAACGAATAAGAATTATACCTGGGCCAGTTGATGGCCCAGGTATAATTCTTATTCGTTTGTTGCCCAGGTTCAGTATTGTCCCAATAACCCCCCCCCCCCCTTCCCATGCGTGCTTTTAGTAGAAAATAAAAGAGCAATCCCATAAGGCCTATAGTGATAGGACTGTTTTGTGGAAAATAAACTCATTTTTTTTTTTAAAAAAAAAAAGGATTTTTGTTCGGGTCCTCGTTCAGCTCTGAAATTGATGATGATCTTCACGTTGACGCTAATGGTGTTCATTAAAACAGAAGCAATTGTTGGGGACGGGGGGGGGGGGGGGGGTCCTATTTTTTTGCTTCATCTCTAAAGACAGCTGTCCTATTAACAACCACTAATCACATTGTCGGTTGGATGAACTTAAGACATTTTTGTGTACATTACTGAATTCAATTTTAAAATAAACATCCACCATAAACACAACCAACCATTTTTCACTTTAAGTGTGTAATACGAGACGGCATTTCTTATGACTAAACATTCTTAATTCATTGAAGTCTTTTTTTTTTTTAAAAAAACTTATTATTGTGAGAATAAAAAATAAGTAATTATTAAATTAGATAAGCAGAAATATTGTTTAGAAAACTAAGACATTTAGAAATTACACCCCCCCCCCTTCTTTATCTCAGTATGAATATTGTTAGTCAATAAACCCTGGTTAAATTATTGATATCAATTATCAGCATATATGTTTTAAAAAAAATAAAATCATAAAACAGTAGAGATCATTTTATGAGATATAATTGGAGGGCACATGTTATAATAAATGCAATTAGGAAAGTGATTCCCAACCAGAGTTCCTCGACAGTTTTCAAATGCTTGCGAAAATTAGAAATAGGCAATAAATACTCTTGTAATATTTTATTCAAAAGTAAGAGTTAATTATTATTTATTAACGCTTTATAGGTCTATTTTTTAATTTACCCCTGTGTTGAACCCTAGAAATATGTGTCAGCCAGGTAGGGGGTCCCCCTCACCCCCTCCAGATTTCTCTCTCTTTCTCCAAACACACAAAAAAGGTTGGGATTCACTAAAATTTATATTAGAGTAGACTGTGGATGAAAAAGGGCCCATGGATTCAAGGCATAAAAGTGACGATGATGAACCCGATGGTTTATTTCAGACATAATAATCTAAAAATAAACCAAAGTTAAGCTGTCAGCCTTTTATTATATTATATATCCTATAAGAGAGTTAATTGGAATCCTTGTTTGTATTTAATAAGGTTTATTTCCAGTTGTGTTTATCTTAGGAACGGAAAAAAGAAGAAGAAGAAAAAAAAAGCCCATCTTAGTTATATTATAATTGAATGAGTGTGAGAAAAGAAGAGAGACTCAGTTGAATCCAGTGTTTTTCAAATGGCCCTCCTCCTCATACATCAAACTCAATTATATACACATAGTACTTGTAGAAAAAGACATGTTTAAAATAAGCAAAATACCAACTAGATTAATTCTACTAGAAAAATAAAAATAAAAAAAGATCTAATATTACAAATTTCGCTCTTTGTGAACTTTTTTTTGTCTATATTTAGATTAAATTACATTCAACTAACTTCATTTGAATAATAGCTGTAAGATTTCAAAACGAATAGTTGTTGAACGTTATTTAACTTAAAAGTGTGTGATTTGAATACATGTCTATAATAATTAATAACATTTAATATATTAATCATTACAATTATTAATCATTACAATTATTACGCAAATTGTATTCGTTCTGAAATAAATATAAAATGGCTTCAAATCTAATTTCAAAATAAATGGGTGTCTATAGTCACTTATCACCTAGTACACACACACCTAATAATTTAAATGCATTTAAATAATAAACTTTGTTCTACAGAGCCCCGTGAAGGGCAAACAAACAATATGTCGAATTCAATTTATTCAGTTAATAATCTGAAAAGTATTGAGTTAATACTTAAATATATAAAGTATTGAGATAATATTGATTTAGTATTTCAATTTAAAATATTAATTATAAACTCAATTCTTGTGTTTATACAAGGTATAAGGAGGCCCTTTTTAAATGACTTTGATATAAGATGACGGATGCAGTGATGATGATGACGTAAATGATCCAATGCATCCGTCATCTTACATCAAAGTCATTTTTTAAAAAAAAAACATGACGCCAAATCTAAAAGTTCACAAATCTATAGATAGATGGCAGCTTAAGCTCCACAAAAAGTAAATACAATTATCTCTCTCCACAATTAAAAAAAGAGGGGCACTTCTAGTCCCGAAACGAAACACCGACGACGAGACCACGACGGAAAATATTCAAAATCCATTTACACACAAACACGGCATATGTAGGAGAGAGGATGGGGTGGTTGCATGGTGTATGTATTCATTCATTCATTCATTCATTGGTGAGAACAATAGAAATTGACTTGTTGTTACTTCTTTCTTTCTTTCTTTCTTTCTGTAGGTCTAAATTATGTCCTGTAGAGTCATAACTAGTCCAACTGTCATCATAACATATAGGTAATATAATAATAATTATTATTAATACATTTATCTCTGAAGTCATTCATTTAAAAAATACTTTCAAAAGGATTAACTTCAATTTTAATTGCAGTCTAAGCACAAAACAAAATACTAAATTACAAATTTCATTTTAATTGATTATGATTTTTATTTTTTATTTAAATTGTTATTTTTATATAAAAAACACACCCAATCCTATTGATACATAGAAGAAATTTAACTAGATTATATATCATTGCATTGGTTGGTCAACACAAAAAGTGAACAATGTTAACTTCACTTAAGTCAATGTTAGGGCCAGCGTACAGAAGTCATCTTTACAATTCACATTGGCAATTTGGCAATTCAATGTTTGTACAACTTTTTAAAAATAAAAATCATGTGATTTAAACTTCAAATTATTGTTACTTCAATTAATTGTCCAAACAAACAACAATTGTGTTTATGAGAGAAACATACAAATCCAACACTCAATTCTACAGTATTATTTTCTACTTTAAGGTAAGAACTTCCTATATAATTCTTTATAAGTTGACAGAATTACAAGGACCCAACCAATAACATCCCTATGTGTTGCGATTATTCTAAGGATCCGTAGGTTTAGGTCTTGTAGAGGGGTCTCCTTATATATGGCGGGAGGCCCTACCTATAGGCCTACCTATTTAAAATAAATGAGGAAAAAGAAGCTCAAAATATCACTCCAATAATAATGATAATAATTAAGTCGTATTTACGTGGAAGACAAATTCACTCCAAAAATTAAAGCAAAAACATCTTAATGGTGGACACATTTACAGTAAATACTGATTATCAATTTCAAAAGCCGAAATGTCGCATCCCATTCGATTCAAGGGTCTTTTTTTCATTCAGTCGCCTTTTTCTCGTTGTTGTTGTTTACTAAATTCGTACGTGAATTAAGCCCCCCCCCCCTCAAATAGAACGTTGTTATTGCGTCAGTTTTTGCATTATTGCAATGGAAGAAAACAATGACAAAATTAAATATAACAGCACTTTTTCAGTTTCCATATATTTAAACAAGTCTAATTATTAGTGTCGAAATATGACTTTTATACCTTGAAATGGTTTCATTTCAACTCAGTGACAATTATTGTCATTGGGTTCTCATAATAATTTTATTTCTCTCTCTCTCTCTCTCTCTCTCTCTCTCTCTCTCTCTCTCTCTCTCTCTCTCTCTCTCTCTCTCTCTCTCCCAATTCTTTTCATAATTATGAGTGAGTATTGGTGCTTTTAGAAATTGCTATAATGTATATAAATATGTGGATAAAAAAAACCATGGAAGTTGTCTAATAATGAATTTGGGTCTTTAATTATAGTAAACAGCATTTTATACAACGTATTATATAATATAAAAGTAATAAAATCGACTGATGTGTACATGTATATGTTTTTTTTTTCTTCTTTCTTCTCTTTATTTGAATCAACCATCATCGGATGGTCGATATGTCTATCGGAGGGCCGTCAATATTATTCGGATCAATTTAAGTGAAATAATTGTAATTATTTAACGCCTAATTCATTTTCAACATATATGTACAACACACGGTGATGGGTGTTAAATATCATTTGATTGGGCCATTTTCAGTGTCACACAAGTTTGTGAAAAAACCATTTATAGTTTAAAATTTTGTGGATGAAGGACACAAACCCCCAGACTGCATGGGCTACGACTAGTTTAGGGGGTTTGGGTCAATACAAATTGCACGTGTATAAACAATATGTTTGAAAATAAATATGTTAAGTTTTTTTATGTAATTTTCATCGATCCATGTGTTATTGCATTTTTTTAAATTAAAAATTAACTTTTTGAACTTTTTTTTTAGATGTATAGCACCTCTGATTTTAAATTTGGCGGTGGGTTTACTCCCTTCAAGACACAACTCACAATACTAATCAGTGCCATCGAACTCAGACTAGGCCCTATATTCCTCTTTTCAGAATAGAAACTTGAAAGTATTTTAGAAACTAGAACGGTATCTAAATTACTTAAAAAGTTTTTCTTCTTCTTCATGCTGATATCTTTCAAAATAAGCTTTATTTTTATGTGAGTTTGAAAATAACCAAACTTTAAGCTGACAATTGTTTGTTTTTTTTAGTTTTTGCTCCTAAAATGTAGAAAATAATCACAGTTCGGAAATCAACTGTTAAAATAAATTAATATAGTACTAGAATACTTCTGTGAATCTGCGAATCTCGTATTCCTGTCATTTTGGGAATAATTAAATGAAATAACAAGAAATAAATTGAGATGGACAGTCGTCCAGTTTTACATTTTAAAGCACACATTACCTATATGCCGTATACAGTATGTGGTACCAAGTCATTTTGTTTGCATTTATCATTAATATGACGCAATCTGAAAACGAACAATAAGGATCCAGTTAACAATAAGTCTTGTTTATGGCGTATTTCTCATTGTACGGATAAGATTGCCAAAAAAAAAGAACCACTAATAGTTTTTTTTTAAATATTAATGACATCATATGTTTTAACTCGTACAGAATTATATTATTGGAACCCAAGTATTCTCATTTAAAACATTGTACTTCACATATAAAAAAGAGAGAGAGAGAAATTCGAGGGGTAAATGGGATGGAAAAAAAACACAAAAAAAGGATCCTTAGTTATAACAATTGCTTCAAAAAACAATTGCACATTCAAACTTCTTAAACTGCTCCTCATTTAAATAGGAATGGTTATGTTGGGTTATTCGAATGGGGTTATTCAAAGTGGAGTTCCCCCCCCACACACACACATCACTTCCCATAGGCAAATAGGGGTCGGGTGGCCCCTCTTCTCACTAGATATATAATCTTAAAAAGTGTACTGGAGAAGGCCAAAAGGCGGATATTTCGGAGGAGGACGAGGAGGAGGATTTTTTTGTGTCTGTTGCCAAAAGGAAAAAAGAGAAAAGTTGAAATGTCGGCGGCGGTTAGGTTAGAGTTTTGTCTCAAATGAATGGTTTGAAACATTCGGTAATGTTTTGACGTACACGTACATGTATAGGGACTACCTTATAATATATACTAGAAGAAGTAACAACAACAAAAAAAGTTCAAAATATAATTTTTTTCTCTCTCTTTTTCAAAGTGCTGTTTTCTGTGCTCTATAATAATAATAAAGGCGTTTGTGAAGCTGACGGCTCCAACTGACATATGAAGAGAAAAAAAAACACAGAGAGAGAGAGAGAGAGAGAGGGGACTGAAATGGGCCCAAATATATATATATATATATATATATATATATATATATATATATATATATATATACACACACATATATACAATAAAGGTGTTTTTTGTTCTTGTTTGGAATTGTTCTACACTAACTATAGGCTATATAAGTACGTATGGGAGTCCATCAAAGGGCGCTACTTGCTCCACTCAACTCAAAACATTTTCAAGAGTTGTAACATTTTGACCATCAAAAAGTGTGGGGTTTTTTTTTTCAGACAGTGGGCCAAACTAGTACTTTTCGGACCCAAACTCACTCTCTTTATATCATGTACACTTTTTTTAAAAAAAATAGAGAGGGGGTGGAGTGCGACTGGCGCCACTTCTATTTGAATCGGAACTTAACCCACCCCTTACCCCTTAAGGGGTTTTTTCTTTTACTTCTCACTCGTATTTTAACCAGAAAAAAAAAAAACATTGAAACATTGAAACGAGGTCGGAAAAAAAACTTTTCAAAAAAAGTAACACAAAAAAGTGATTTTTCTATTTTGTTTTAAGATAACATTAAGGAGATATTTCAATATTTGCTTTTGTCCACATTTAATGATTTAAAAATTGTTTTATGTCAATTTCAAAAGGATAAGGGGTTACTATTTTTGTCAATAGATGGCGAGAACATAAAAGTAACTCGCTTTGCCACATTTCAATTGAGTGAGTGCTATATATATATATATTATTATTATTATCATGATGATGATGATGATGATAATGATGAGGACAGCGTTTTCTTTCCCTTAAACAGTTCAGTTTATCTGGATGGCAATTACTTTTACTGATGATGATGATGGTGGTAGTGTGGATGGCAATATATTGTATATATATATATAGTAAGTATAAGTAGGCCAACAACAAATAATAATAGCTCCAGATGTAAATGTGAACAGACAACAAGAAGAAGAAGAAGAAGAAGGAAAAGAAGAGCCATTGCCACCAGAACCAAGAGCAAACACAAGAGGACACTATAGACTAGAATAGCACTCAAGTCAGTCAGTCACTTATTATTATTATGCTGCAACCAGGGATCTTGGAGAGTAGTGCGACATATTTGACTTCCAAAAGAAAAACCCCACTCAAGATTAAAGAACATTCAAAAGTAAGTATCTTATAAGATCTAATAATTAGCATTTACCATTTTTATTATACTTTTATATGATATTATTAATTAACGTAATATTAGCAGCCACTGTATTCTCTATATGCTGGTAAATGATCAATGATATATAACAAATCGAAAATTGCACCAGTTAAGTTATGCATGGATGCAGTTGGAATCTGGAATCTATATGTATTCAGCGGAACATTATGTCGTTATTTTGAAAAAAATTCATTCAGGGTCCAAATGCCATAATACAGAACCCTCCATTTGCATAACCTTACACAACTGGTGTCGATCTAAATGGCGATAGGCCATAAAGAAACACGCTCATTGTGGGTCCATTTTTATATTATGATTAAGTTTAGACACAATGCATTTGAGGGTATGTATATATAGCACAACCCAATACCTCCGCTGCCCCGCCACACATATAGACTGTTGTTGTATAGTTGAAGACAGTCCACCACCCCTTAACTTAAAGCACAATTCCCCGGGATAAATTGATAAAAGACCAAAAAGCAAACGAACGAAAAAGATGGAGTTGTGTGGATTTAGGCTAATTGCGCTGACAGGGAGCTATGGACTCCAGCTGTGAAAATTGTAGAGACCACAAAGCTGTACATGAATGACTATAAAAGCCCCTATGGACACGGGGTTTGAAGGCTGAGCGCGTGCCCGTTTTTAAAAGCCTGATTATGTCGCTTCATTCTATATAATAAAATAAACTCAATAATATGCATTCAATGTTAAATGCACCTTAAATAATAACAAGAGACCACCGCATGCAGGTTACAGTATGTATACTGTATATATATAGGTGCATTGTATAAGGATTATAGTGTATATTGAAGGCCTCACTCTCTTAGCCTGTTCTGCGCGCCTGAGGATTTATAAAGGCTCAAATTGAATAAAAATCCTAGCTGCTAATTTCATAAATTGCTCTGATCTACATGTATATATACTGAACCTAATTGTGTGTGTGTACTGGGTACATGTTAAATGTGCTATTGGGCCGTTCTTCGAAGGACCCATCGCAAGCAATATTCTGCGTGCAAAGGGTCATTCTATGGTTTTATAGTCAGTATATAATATTATATATCGCACCTCGGCGCTAAAAAACATTTTTTTTTGAGAAAATGACTATTCACAATATCAGTTCATTTGGCTCCCATCCTACAATAGCACGACATAGAAGAAAGAAAAAAAAATTCAACTTTCAACTCATTTTCCCAAAAAAGTGTTTTTTCGTTGTGCTACTCTTCCAGCCGAGGTGCGATATTATTGTTCTGAACAGAAACTTTTAACAAAAATTACTCCAAAATTAAATCAAAGTTTAAAATGTAATTTATATATTAAAACTTTTTTTTATATATAATTTCCCTAATAGATGTAGCAGAAAAGGAGCCTAAAATAGGAATCCTTCCGCGTTATAGTCTGTACCAGTTGCCGACGCAAATGGAACCGAAATGGTGTGTATTACAAAAGGGACTAAAAGCCCTTTAAAAACTCAAAGTAAAAAAAAGGAAACTGCATGTTGTAGATAATGTTGTGATAATGCCAATTGGTGTAAATGGAATACATTTAAATTTAAGTCTATTTTTCTTAAATTCTTAATAATATTAAGAAAATCGCTTCAAAATATCATAAGAAATGTTTTTTTTTGTTTAAAACGAAATGAACGAAACGGAATAAGAGATTTTATTATTATGTGTATATTGTCCGTATGACTTTACGCGGATCTATTGTATAAAATAAACAATAGAAGGAATGAGTAGAGGTAACAGAGGCTGGCATAAATTATATTAAAATGACTGTCATGATGAAATGGTGGTCAATTCATTATATAGAAAAAAAAATTATGTCTGATTTGTGACAGTGGATCCTGAAAAATAAGAAAAACAAAACTGATCCAAACGTTTCACAGATTTCAGTATACATGTGTGTCATTACTGATATAGTCTACGTGTCCTCATTACAATTACAATTACAATTAGTACTCTGCTAGCAGCCAAATAATCAGCAGTCAGTCCTCAGGCTCAAAGAACTAAACATTTAACTTACAAAGACACAGAGCTGTATTTAACTTTGTAGGGAATGCCCTACCCCATATTACCCAATTTCATATTTAAATATATTCTACAATAGACCATATATATATTTCAAATAAATTATACCCGTCATTCATTTGAGCCCTTTAATGAAAATCGTTTGCAAAAGCAAAAGAAATTTCGCTGTAGGACCCATTGTTATTATTTGTTTAATCCATTTTATTATTTATTGTTACTATATTAAAATTAGAAATTAATTTGCGTTCTACTGATAGTATAATATGAGGCTGCCCCTTACCTGCAATTAAAATAGGTTGCGATTTCACATTTCAATTGCTTACAGTTAAAAAAGATATCTGTTAAAATTTAACTAACTAACTTGTATATAGATAATAGTTAAAGATAGGCTACTAATAATATTTATTATACTGTCTATAGCCCCCGCCCGAAGAACCCTAAGGACACAGAAATCGAAGTTTATTTGCCGAAAATCGCCTGAAATAATTGTGAAAGAAAGAATCAATAAAACGGTCCTAAATATTATATTAATAAGACATCACCAAATAGACTATTTAGAAAGTGAATATTTTATCTGTCAAAATGGAATTCACGACATTCTTTTATTTCCAAATAAAGGAAACGATTTTAATTGTAGATTGATGGCAAACAAGGCTAACACGGGAACATTGCAGGAAAGCCATCGGCCACCATCGGAACAACGTTTTAACTACAGTGGGGCCATACTAGGAGACTTCATGTACTTAACCAGTGGTTAACAATACGCTTTTTTTTGCATTATGAGGAGGAGGAGGAGGAGGAGGAAGCGGAGGAGCTCAAAGGACATTCTCTCCCTAATTTCAGGCAAGAAATAAGTCAAAGTTTCGTTTTATATTTGAACTTCGAAGGGTTTCATTTCTGTCATTCGAAATAAGACCATTAGATGTAATTATATATTAAAAGAATCGAAGATTATTAATTAACGAAGTCTTAACTGAATCATTGCAGTATTACTGTATTCACATGCGGTTCATTCTAATTTAATATATAGGAACCGGTCAACACAGATTTATACTTTCTAAACTAATGTGCCCATAATATATTTCGACGTATAAGACACCTAGGCCTACATAGACCTGTAGAGCCTTAATCTAATTATGCAGATCTATGTGTCTATAATATGCAATTCGAGCCCATCTAGGCTCACATCTGCACGCAGAAACATCATTTTCGTACAGAAAACGCGGTCCTTCTTATGATACGCGTCTCGTACGCAAAAAAATGACGGCACCTGCCATCACGACTGAAACTGCATATGCACGAAGAGCAAAAGGCATCTTCCTCCGTGTTTCAAGCCCATTTCGTTGTATAGGACCAACACGCAGTGCCCTGATGCCCTAATACAGAACACAAGTTGAAATTGCAATGACTCTCAATTTCGGTATAAACAACATATCGATAACATGTGAGTGAAAGAGTAAGATGGGCCAATAATTCACCACCCCAAATATATATTTAGCATAATTAGTAATTAAATAATTAACATCGCAGTAGAACCTACTATAATACAGTAGCAAAATCGCATCCAAGCGGAACCGTACCTATACAGGGTGTCTCAGAATCAACGCCTTCTGTCTGAATTATCAAAATAATGTATATTTGGGTCTATTGTTTAAAACTCATTATCTTAGAAATAATAAACATAAAGAATACACATTTGAAAAACTTAACTTAGTTAGTTGTTAAAAACATATCAAAATGTAGTTAGATCTATATAAATTAGTAGAAAATTAAAAAGGTATTCATTTATCAAACTATTTGTAAAAAGCAAAAATTAAAAAAAAAACTATCGTTTGTTTAAAAAAAAATCACAATTTAAAGCAGAAGTTTTTGTTAAAATCAATACCTTTTTTAAAAAAAATTCATTACAAATTTGCTTCGTTTTTTTTGCATTTTGATATGTCGCTAAAAAATCAACCAATGTTATATAATTTCTAAGATATTTTACGGTAAATCTGGGCCACACTCTAATAACATAATTATGTAGATCTAACTTTTAAAATATATATAATAATAATATTAAGTTAATATATATATATATATATATATATATATATATATATATATATATATATATATTTATATATATATATATATATATATATATATATATATATATATATATTATAACAAGACAAACGTGTTTCATTTATCTATTTGAAGTAGAAATGTATAATTTTAGTTAAAATAATTTTATTATTTTCAACAAAGATCAATAAATAAAAAGGAAGAAATGCATTCAAATGTGGAAACAATTAGGCTCCTTTTGATAATTACACATCATGACAAGTCCCTTTTAAAAAGATAATATTAATTAATCCCATCCTCCTGATTTACAAATATTAATTTTCAAATATTATTTTATTTGTTTCAGGCTCAAAAGTAGGCGGGAAAAAAATGACGTTTAGGTTTAGGACTAATATAAACATACTGTATATAGGCTTAGTGTATATAAGAAAATGAATAAGAAACGTCTTCTTCTTCTTCGCCTGGTTGGATGGTTGTGTTCCTCCATAATGCAGGTACTGGAAGGTTCCCATCAGGTGAGTAACCAATCTGAGTCTAACCTCAGAGTGGAATGGGTGGAAACATCGAAAACATACGAAATTCAATGGTGAACATTTTGACAGGAGGCGTGGAACCACCACACTATATACTATACATTACTAATAAATAAATTATTAAGTATAGTTCTAAACATGGAACCCCCCCCATCCCTTATATACACCACTGGACACCTGGTGGTCATCCTCATCATCATTACTGTCTACAACATATATATAGACAAATGTATGCATATACAATCATGTATAAATAAATGTCTTTAAAAAAAATTTCCAAGAAAAAACAGCCTCAAGACTGAATTCACCGTTCAGGTGAATTTGCAAACAAAGTGAGTGCTGTTTGTGTTGCTCACTCAACAACAACAACAACACCCAAGTTGTATTGGTTCTTCTCATCATAAATGTTGACAATTTTCATTTTATTAATATTAGGACCTACAAATATATTTGGGTGACAATGAAGGAGAATAGTATAAATAATATTTCCTTTTAATACTTCCTAATGTTTAAATAAAAAAGCGTTCAATTGTGGGGGAGAAGTAAATAAATGTCAATTGCATGCGTTATAAAATACACTAAGTGGGAACAAATGATTTATCAAATGTTTATATTTAATGAAATGAAAACTCAAAAATAATAATAATAATAAATGAAATCAGTTGTGAAATGCTTTTATTATTATGCAATCACTATTTATTCTCTCTGTTTGAATCTGTCTTTATTAGAGTGCAGCCACTGTGCATGGTGGTGTCATCTGGTGGCTAGACTTCCAAGTTCAACGCAAGCTAAGATGGACGTATGAGAGAGAGAGAGAGAGAGAGAGAGAGCATGGTTCACACTCGCCACATATAACATGCATATAATAATAATAAATAATATCCATGTGTGTAAACAGCTTGCACAGAAGCAAACTAAAAACAAGTATCCAGGCTGCAATTTGCAAAGTGTGTATTTACAATAATATTATTAATATTATATTTTAATAAAGAAAATATGACGTAGCTACATCCCAAAAAGGGCGTTCACTGCTTTTAACATTTTAATTAAAATTCTTCAGAAAAACTTCATTATTTTGACGAAATGAAAAAAAAAATATATATAATTTTTAGAAAATAAAAAGCGAAATTGTAATTATATATTAAATTAATAATAAAACAGATGCCGTCTGCAGACATGTTTGTGAGACGGAGAAGCACAGTTCACCTTAATGACAGACCTTGTCTGTGAAGAACTTTGACCTTAACTGTGAGAGACCGTGTCTGCAGACCGCGTCGCATAGTGCATAGCTAGCTTTTAAGTATTATGCAAGTGTCATTTAAGGGGAGGAAGAAGAAGAAGACCCAAGGAAGGTGGTGGTGGGGGTGGCGTCGTCCATTTTTGATTTTTCTTCACAAATAATGAAATTTCCTTAAATCTCTCTGTTCTGCTCTCCTGATTGTGATAATGATCCTTTTGGCTAATGTTTTAACCTCTCTTATTAGGCCAGGTCACACACACACCACCAGAAAAATATATTCAGACACCCGTCCGTGCACGGGCTCTCTTTCTCTCCTCCCTCCCACAGTCCCAAATTTATCTGAGTAGATTTTACCTTTGGACATTGCTTTGTCCTTCGGTATAAGCCTGTATCAAAGGCACTAATAGTCAACATCCGTAAACATTTCCCAACATAATTTTATAAAACATATATTCATAATTTCATACACATTATGTGGGCCTACTAATTATGTATGATATATTGCAGCAGTTTTATACATCGTGAAATAAATCCACATAAAAATACTATAAACCGTTCTAGTTTCTAACACACATTTCATTTTTCCTCGATGTTGGATGCTCTTCCCAAATTGCAGATGGATTAATATAATAATTAATGTCTAAGAGGCTGAATAGCACCTGATTAAGCTTAAGATTCCAGGTGTCTTGAACCTCCCTTCCTACTCCCAAATTTCGCTTTTCTGTTGGTCATTTTCATTTTAAAACACCATAATTACCACAAAGTTGTACAACAATTGACACTCTTAAAAAAAAAACTTTATAAACATTTTAAACAAATTATTAATAACATTTTTTTTAATTTTCTATATAGAAATTTCATAAGTTCTATAAGCGAGAATTAAATAATAATACTATTTATGCCGTTGAATGGAGTAGGAATTTGGCGTCTGTCCACGGGACCGTGAAAGTACTGTTCCAGGGGGGCGAATGTCAAATGGTGCAAAGGCCAGTGAACAGAATGGAAAACCTGTCAAAAATGTTGTAACCGTACAAAAAGCTCACATTTTTTTATGGAGGCGTGTATCTAAATGTTGAAAAATATTACGGTATATTGCAATAATATACTTACATATAAGAGGGGGGGGGAGGTTTCCAAACTAAAATGGAGAGGAGTTAACTTAACCAAAATACATTAAGTACGTTCAACTTTTTTTCTTCACTTTACAGATAAATCTTAAGAAAGAAAATCCCTTTTTAAAGTTCAAACTCCTCCTATTATAAACCTCCTAATATAAACCACCAAAAGAAAAATTAACAAAATCTGACATTAATGAATTAAGCATCATAAAACACCCTCCCCACCCCCTTTTTAAGAAGGTTATAATATTTGATAAACGGGTTCACCACCTGCCAAAATAAACTGAACCCCTAAACTCTACCCAATATACTACTACTACTACATATTAGAAATTATAGAAAACGCAAACATGACTTTGTTTAAACCCAATTTACAGTAACATTGCAAATCTAATTATATTAAGCAATCTGTTCTGTTATCCGTTTTCGAGACTAGAAAGTGCTCTCACATCATAAATATTAGAAAAGAATATTTTATTACAAGTCAATTTTCATACCTGAATGCAATACAAAAATTGAAAAGAAAAGAAATCCTAAACACTAAAAAGCGTGGGAAATTCATTATTTCAACTTGGAAAAGACTAACAATAGCATTGCATCTAACCTAACTTGAGTATAGAAAAATACCTAAATAACAACAATGCCCAGGTGCCCGAATGTTGTTAGCTTTTTTTCAGATTGTATCCAAAGTAGTCCCTTTTTTTTTCATTCACTGGGTTGTCCCAGACTGCAGTCAAGTGGCCAGAAATGGAGAAATTTCATTTTTCGATGGAAATCCAGCAGTTAGGATGAATGAATGCATTTTTTTTTTTAGAAATGACGAACAATTCCCGGTTTTTAGGTTTGTGTTGTTGTTATTATTGTATATTTTGGCAAAGATAAATTACGGATGGAGAGGGGGGGCGGCTCATACTGCATGTTAAGTAATGTACATTCTCCAGAGTAGGAGGACCTGATTAGGATTTTTCTTTACGGATGATGAAACAAAGAGATCTAAATAAGCCTAAAGCTACTGTTTCAAAAAGAGAGAATATAAAAAAGAGAACATACAAACAATATAATAATAATAATAATAATAAAGGTAATAATATAATGTATTAAAATACAAAACAAAAAACGTCAGAATAAAAAAAACAGATGAGAAAGGCCACAATTCCTTCTAACCTCGCCAAGAATTGAAATATTTCTTATGATTTGCAATACTAAATATAAGAAACCCACCCCCTCCCTCCTTCTTCCGGGCCCCTCTCCCACTACCCGATCCCATTGACAGCACCTACAGTATATTATTCAAGATGTGCTATTTCTGTTTAAATTGTATAACATATATGGTGGTATGGTAATTAATAAATAATAAATTAGTATTTAAGTAGTTCTATAATAAAGGTGACGTTCTTTAAATTAAATTCCATTTCGACCTAATTTAATCCCAATTCCTTTGGTTCATTTCAAAATCACGGTGACAGTCAAATTAATCTCAGATAATTAAGATTATTGTCAAAAACTACAATCAAGTTGGTTAGAAGCTTAGGAGAGAAAAAACAAACAGAAAACATTTCATGTAATTAATATATCAATTAATAGAGAGAAAAATGAAAAATGAAAAAGTGTCCTAATTGTAACATTGTGAAATATATATAAAAAAATGGATTGAAACAAGAAACAAGAATGGCAAACGTCAGAATGTTGTATTTGGGTTGGTGTGGACTATATGATGATGAATGCATTTTACACATTATGTCGGATACAAAAGAGATGGAAACGAGTTAGTAACTTAGTGAGTAGAAAGGTAAAAAAAAACAAAAAGCAGGTAGATAGATAAAGACATTCGTGAGAAAAAGAAGGTGGAAACAAAACGGATCCGAAAAAAAGAGAGAGAAAGATCGTGATGTGAAAAAGAATGTGAAAAGGTTATTTTTTTGTTTATAGAATAGAAGAACACTCACTGAAATGGCTTCACTCACTGAATCAGACTAAATGAAACAAAACTAAACCACAAAAATAAAATCTTCTCTCTTTTTTTTTAAAAAAAACCTTTGTATTTTGTATAATATATGAAATATACAAAGGGAGAAAATACGGCACGTAACATACCGTGTAATTCAATGGATGGAAATTAACAACAATGCATTTATTTCTATAATAATAACACATATTTGCAAAAAAAAACCTCTTTCTTTCCTATATATTAATATGTATATTGTAAAAATGGAACTTGGAAATATTCGCTTTTCATTCATTCATTGTGCAGCTATTAATACATGACGCAATGGTAAGACAATTACAGAAATACATTAAAATGTTCCAAATTGCATAAGCCTGCACTCAACTTGCAAAACACAACGTTGCATTTGATATTTATGCAGGTTACACATTAGAAGTACCGGATATTTTGTAGAAGGAAGGGGGGGGGCTTCAATCTGACCCTGTATGTGAAATATATTTTTATAAAAAAAACTATAAATCTCTCTGTAGAAAAAATAAATGCAATTTTAAGAGAAACTAGAAAGAAAAAACTTATACAAATATAACTCCAAAAAAAGAAATCATTGTGTACCTTCTAGTTTTTAAATCGAAAATTAATAACCGAGCTTATCAACTCCCCTAAATGTGATAAAGTGAAAATCGAACATGAAACTCATTTATAAATGAGATTATTCATTCATTCAAACAATATGTTTCTAAATGAAACAAAGTTTACTCTATAATTATTATTATTATTATTATTATAGGAGGGGGGGGGGGAGTTTAAAATTCAAGATTTAGTGAAATTGACTTGTCATCATTCAGTGATAATTGTTTGAAACCAAAGAGGATTATTGAAGAACTATTGAAGACCGTGGAAGCTCAAGTGTAATAAGGCGGAAGAAGCCCCCGGGGAGGGGAATTGCAGGGTTTTGTGTACCCCAGGATTACCCCCCCCCCCACCCAGCCCATCGCCCTCTCCGATATCACCCCATCATGCATCATCGTCAGTGCATTTTAGATAGGAAATTCGATTTCTTATTGTGTGTCCCCCTCCCCCCGTTTTCACTGGCATGGTCTTCCCCCATGCCACCCCAGAAACCCACACACTACACTAGGGATAGGACTCGAGAACCCTCAAGTTCCCACACGGACTGGCCTCTATAAGTGAATTTGATAGTTGATACAACACACAAGACAAATTGATTCCTAGATTAACAAATGAATAGAGAGAAGAAAGAAAAAAACTTAATCGGTTCATTAATGAGGTGAAAAGAGAGGAGGAGATTTGAGAAAATACACATATTAGGGGAGGGGGGGTGGCCTAAAGGAGAAATCTAGGGTAGGTTGGGGTGACCACGAGCCCAGATCCACATTTGTAGTAAAGGGGGATAATTACTGTACGTACGTACCTTTGAAAGGACGACAAACAAGCAGCCGACACTCTCTAGAATATGTCATTTCTAATCTACGTACCCCATATTTAGTATTACATTTCCAAAGTGGTGGACGACGAAACCATTTTTTTAGATTTGAAACAAGATATTTGTGATCTAAAATGCAAAAATGAAAAAAAAAAATAACCAATTATGAAACGAAACTCTACACAACGATCCCTGGAAAGGGAATTTACAATTGCTAACTATAAATGATTTGCTTCTTGTCAATTCTAAATGATGATGATGATGACGATGACCATAATAAGAAAGAAATAATGGACCTGATGAGGCTAATGGTCATCCAACCATCTGTACGCGCGCACATACACACACACGCAACGCAACGCATTCGAATCCAATTTATCAACAAAAAAGGGTACAAAACAGTGAGATTTGTCACATACTGTCTATAATACAATAGTAACATGATGAAGACATTGACACTTGTAACTAAATGGTACAGTACCGGTTATTGAGTCCGGACCCTCTCTGTACCCGGTCGTTTCCCTCCCCTGCTTCTATTTTAAAGTAATGGAGGTGGGGGGGGGGGTCAGATCGAGACACATACGGCGATAAATTCAGCCTATTGTGAAAAACACTATGTCAATGTTGAAAAGAGCGCGACACGTGTCACCACCACGAGTGCCCCATTCAAGGGGTCAAAAGTTAAGCGAAACAAAAAATCAGAACTAATGGAGATTTTGACAGAAATTACAACAATTGGAAGTACATTAAAAAAAATAAAGGCAGAATTATTATTGACTTCACGACGACGACAACGAATAATCAATAGAACACAACTGTCATTAATGAGTTATTCAAACAATTTGACGCCTCTTTTGTAGGTGGCCGGCGGCAAAACCCATTTGGGGGAAAGAGAGAAAAAAAAAACACCCTGGGAAACTGTAGCTCAGTCAGTGGAAGATATTCTTATCAACCAATACTCAATTATGATGAATGAATGACAATTGGAGGAAAATTCAAAACTGAACATTTCAACTAATTCTGAAATCTGAATTCTATTTTAATAATTGTTTTACACAAATATTTCAGAAATACAAATGTTCGGGGTTTTTTTTTCTATAATCATTTTGAGAAAATATTTTTTACAAAATTTTCTCCACAAAATCAGACATGTGAATCAAAATAGGAAACAAATAACAAAATGCTAAAAATCACAAACTTTATTTAATAAGCCTAAAATTGGTCGAATGAAGAAGCAAAAAATTCTTCATGCATTGAAATAATTTTGCATTAATTCGAAATCTTAAATGTATTTTTGTTTTAAAAGAATCCCTATTGTCATCCACCCACCCACCCAACTACCTATAAGAAAAACCTTCCTAAAAAAGTTGAACAAGGTAAAGAAAGGGGTGGGGGGGGGCCGCGGTAATATGGACATGAACCGAGAACAATGTATATTTTTCCGTGATAACAATTAGGTGAAAATTCAAGAACACGCGAACGAATTTACAATGCATTGAATTAAACAAGGGAAGAAGAAGAAGAAAAAAATTCAGAAACGAAAAATATATTTTAAAAAAATGCATTTTTCATTTTATCAAGTTGAAAAATCTGAAAAAAATGCCCACCCTTTACTTATATAGATTATTATTACTAGAAAAAAATAGATAAAAACAAATTTCAATGGAGTTTCGAATCTTAAAAAAAGAGGGAACTTTTTACCAAATTAAAAAAGTGTTGGTGGAATGGAATGCGCATTGAGTGAAACTGATTCAATGTACAAATAACACATAAGAAAATGTATTGGGGTGGAGGATTGCGGGGGGGGGGGGGGAGGGGGCAATATATATATATATATATATATATATATATATATATATATATAATATATATATATATATATATATATATATATATATATATACATAAAAAGCCCCCCCCCTCCCCTCCCCTCCCCTCTCCGTTCTGCATCACACTTTCAAGCGTTGAAAATAAAATAATTGACTTCGAAAAATTGCGTGAACTTCCACCAAGGAGAAGGAGAAGAAAATTAAATACGTGACATGCACCTTTGAACAACACAACCGAAAAAGGCAACAGCAAGTAATAATGAACGGCACACGCGCCTTTGACACAATCGATAATTCCTCCCCAAAAAAAATCTTTCTTCAAGAAATTACTGGACCTGTGAAAAGCGCGAAGAACAAATACAATTAAACTAAGAAGAAGAAGAAAAAAAAACGATTTTAACCTAACCCAACCCTTAATAATTGTATTGAAGAGAAATCTAACTTTTATCAGATTATCTCTCATTTAAGAACGAAAAATTCACATTCAATGCAAAACTATAGACTAGACAATAAATATTGTGCAAACTGAAACATAATTCAACACATACAATATATGAATTATATGTATAAGATATGTATGTCCATTTCCCGTTTTGCATCTGAGGCCAATCTATGTGCATTCCGTGAAAATGGACAATTACACCAAATGGATGCGGCGACATATTATATAATATTTCTCTAAAAGAACCTCCCTAGAATGCATCTTTTTTTTTTTTTCATTTCAGCAAATATTTCTTCTATTGCATTCATATTCCAAACATTGTATTGTGTTTTGTGGTTTCACACTCTTAAATATACAATGAAGGTACCAATTGCAACAGGTAAATAGCAAATAAATGTATAAAACCAATACTGGAAATTCTGCAAACAAAATGGGGAACTTGAGTTGTATAAAGTGGTATACGCTGAAGCATGACAGGTGCAAGATAATTAGCAACTTTCAGGGTATTTTATTTACTGGTCACACGTCTGATGCTATTTGTTCAAATTACACTATTAGGCCTATTACTAGGATTACTAGGAAGTAATCCGAATGCAAAGTGACGAGGTGCCTGCCTGCCTGCCACCTCTGATCCCAACCTTCGTTATAATTTCTCAAATGATATAATTTACTATTTTCTAATTATTATTGCAAATTGGAGAGGATAACATCAAATGATAACATCATGATAACATCATTCTAAAGTGACTCAATGTTAGATTCATTAAACATTAAGTCAAATTGGTCAGTGTTGACATTTTGGATTTTAAAAATAATTTGCTCCCATCTTCTAGACATCAAACAAAACAGACCCCATTTCTGGTACAAAAGACTCAAAGAGAAAATCAATAAAGGATTCTGGACTATGTCGAATGAATGTATACGAATAAATAGTACACATTGCATTTTATTACAGCTTTAATCCCCCAACCATTCTAAAACTAGAAATCAGACATGTTGGAATTGGTTCAAATGGGAATTCTTCTATTATAAGTTCAATGTGTGATTGTGTGTATGGCGGCGCATCCGATTTTTCTACTTTGCAAAAAAAAAAAGTGAAATTTTGGCAAATGAATGAGATAAGAGAGAGAGAGAGAGATGAATGGGTTGGTTGTGACATCATTAAGGAACAAACACACAAAAGTTAATTTTGTATAGTATAATATATCTATAGGAAGACATCATCATCATTTCGTGTAATGTGTATTGCGCTCTATAATTACGATACATATCGATAAAGGGCGGAGACACAGTTTCAAAAAAAAAAAAAAGAAGGAAGACAGAAAAAAAGAGAAAATCTTCTGCTCTGTTTGACTTTCATGAAATTTCATTCCAGAAAAAAAAAACCATCTTTTCATCCTATGTTACTATAGACTCCTAGAAAGGTCGTCATAGAAACCGAACGGCTCCAAACCTAAATAAGGGGCCACATTTGGATTTATTATTCACTTTTCCATTTGATTCAAAATTACAACCAAATTTATAAAATACAAATTAAAGTATTAATTAAAACAACGCAGCTAAGTAGAAATCAAATATAATCGCTGAACAACATTCTTACAAGTTGTTATCAATCTGCATTTATTAATTATTAAGAAGTTAACTTGAAAAGAGAATGACATTTAAATATAATTCATTGTACAATTATGAAGCGTAAAAAGGCTCGAAAGGAGCCAATATCATTGACAAATAAGACTATCCCTGAGATAAGACTACTTTTATTAATAATTATTAATATTATTATTCTAAAGTAGAAACATTGCATCATTTATTTATTGTTACCTTGAAATAATGTACAAATTATTACAAGATAACACATTATAGGCCTATATAGGTGAAATGTTTATTTCAGAGTTTATTGATTAAGTCAGAGATGATTGCAATAAAAACAGGTGAAAAAAATAGTATTGTCACCGCCATCGCAGTGCACCCTGGGAGATCCCGATCGGGAAGTTACTGACTGACTGAAACAGTTGGAGAACCCGACGAAAATTGCAAAACTCATAAAAGACTGCAACCTCCCTAAACAAAAAAAAAAAGAGAACCCTGCCGTGCTTTTGACTTAGTACGCAACTGCCATTAGACAGACAAGTAGAGACTGTCAATTGTACCGGAAAACACCACGGGTACCCCACCAATAGAGTAGGCCTAACTCACATGACATCCACCTGATGATGAGAAACACAGGTGTGACACGTGACACACTAAAAATGAAATTGGATTGAGCATCATCTATCTTATCAGAAAGAAAAACCATCATCATCATCATCATAAGACTGTATTATAATATGATTCAATTCAATTTCATCATAAAACTTCGATTCCTCATAAAATAAAAATAAAATTAAGATTATTTTATGTTTTATGTACCAACAACTAACACATTATTATTCAACAGATGATGAATCATTTTAATGTTTTTAATATATATTATAACTATTAATAATTATTAATAATTAATAATTAATAATAATAATAGTACAAAAGTTACAAGCCAAACAAATTAGGAAATAAAACTTTATATCTTCCAACTGCTGTCGTTTTTATTTTTCAATGCAAGGGTTTCCGGTCAATTAGGACGAGAATAATTGGTTCCAAATAAGCGGCTGTCCCAAAATAAGTCGTTTTTTAAATGTGAGTTTTAAAATGATCCAACTTTAAGTTGATGATATTTTTTAAATTTTTGTCTATAAACATGAAAATAGCTCTACCTTTCTAGTTTTTAAAACACTTTCTCTTCGTTTTGCTCTTCTCAAAAGTCGTACGTCTCTTAACCATTATACAATAGCAAGTATAGTTTAACTACAAACTTTGTGTGGAAGTTTCATTAGAAATCATAAGGCCCGTTAATGCAGTATATTTCCGAACTCATCTTTTTTCTATTCAGTGATGATGATGATGATGATGATCATCATTATCCACTATATGGGGGAAATGTCCATTGGAATATATGTATGCGATATTTGTCACTCTGTTGGAACCTATATTGTGATTTTTAGCCAGGCGACATTAATTTTAATCCAAACATTGTTCCTTTTTTCCCCCAAAATGTTAAAACTCTATGGTATTTCGTTTTCATCGTTCTACATGAAAATACCTCCTACATGGGAAAAGTAGTAATTGTCAAATGGACAATAATAAGTGTGAACAACGATTGATTTATTGGTTTGCCAACTCAATAGAGTGAAGACAACCGTGGACTCCATTACCTTTTTCTCCATAAATATTTGTCTTGCTTTTGTTGAGGCGTTTTTTTTAGAAACACTTTTTTTTCCAATTAAGGTTCAAACTGTACAAAGATTGAAATGCGTTTTTCCAGAAAAAAAGTGCCATTTTTTATTAGGTTTTTTCCTTCTCCAACTAAAAGTGGCCATCATGTCTACCTGAAGATCTTTTAAACCTGACCTCCCATTGAGGTTCAGCTCTTATTCTCCCTCTTTTACTTTATTAAAAAAGAGTATATACTCGGTTGGAAACAAGATTGGAACTATCCCCTTCCTCCCAAACCCCATAAACATGTAGTTCCCGGTGGCAAAGGGGGACCTTGATAATATCCCCCCTAAAAAAACACCTTGTGGTTTATGTATATAAACCGTTTCTTGTCCCATTTTTCAGGTGACGAAGTTCCCTCTCCACATTCTACTGGAATCGATCTACCTGAATTTGTACCTGAATTTGTATGATCCAAGTATGTGAAGAGATAAGATTGGCCAGTCAGTGCAGAGTGCTGAATAAATTTTATGACTCTTGAAAAGGTGGAAAACTAGTTTAACCTCACAGCCAAAACGATTACAAGGTAGCAAAATGCTCACTCAGCTTTGTTTAAGTGATCAACTACAAATAACTGCCGCCGCCTGCTTCTAATTTCCAAAGGTACACAATTTTTTTTACCACCTCCACCACATTGTCTCATTATATGGAATGTTGTCCGTTCTCTCCTCCTTACAACCACCCAGGTAACCTTCTCTCTCCCCCCCCCCCCCTTACTCAACATATATTTCATCGAAACACAATTCATTTTGTCTAATTACTCACAAAAAAGACCTCACCAAAAACTCATTCAAACAACGTGGTACTCTCATCCCCTCCCCCACGGCTTACCTCCATGACTTACCCCTCTCTCTCTCTCTCTCATGTTCGGTACCATAGAATAAAAAAACACAAGGCCATTGTGGCAAACACCTTAATTAATTTTCTCTTTCAAGCTGTGCCGAATTTTACCGGAAAAAGTAAAAAAAAGACAAGTTTCGTTTACTGCGAAGATGCCCTACTTGTGTGTCGCCCCGATTGCCACACACCTGAAATAACCTTAACCTCTTATGTGTTTCCATCACAACTTTTACTTATTTTGTTGGAAATTACTGAAGACCCAAAAAAAAAAGCACGTGGGGCTTACACATCATCTCGTTGGGAACAACACACCCCCACATCGGTGGTCACACCCAGACCCATGGGTAATATATACATAAATTACGATTGGATTGCACGGAAAAATGCATTCTGGGATGCAAACCCCAATTTGGAGTTTTTCTCTTTTAAAAAACATTCACGTGGTTAGTTTTCAAAAGAAAACTCAGCGAATGACATTTTCTTAGAAATATTCTAGGAAGACCATAAATTTCTTGTGGTCTATTGCCCTTTACAGTGACCGGCGACCGGCAACCACCTGATACGTTTCAAGTTTAAGATTAGTCAACGACCACCACAAGCTTACCTCTTGGTAAAATCCCATTTAATAATTGAGTCAAAAATATAATAATGCTCACTATGGGCTAATAATGTAATAGTAGTATAGAAAAGATTAGTTTTTAATTTTCTGAGGAAACAAATTTTGTAAAATTGAACAAATTTAAAATTTAGTAAACGCCTTTTTTTCCACCAAAAGAAAAATCTGCCTGAAAGATGGGAATAAAACAAAAAACAAGCAGAGATCCTGGGATTTTGAAATTTCTTCAGTGTTTTTTTTTTCGTTGGTATTTTGGCCGTTTAGCCGTAAGCATCATATTTCTATTGTAGAAAACGTTGAAAAAGGATCTGAGAAATGTGGCTGCCAATTTGGTATATAGGCCTAACTACATATAGGCCTATATATGAAGTTACAAAATGATGATGATGATGATCGAGGGCCAAACATTTCATCATCTGAGTAGTTTTCCTCTTCTTCTTTTCTTTCGTCGAGGACTCGAGTGAGAAAGAGAGAACCTTCTTTTTCTCTCGCCCCCTGAAGGCAGACAGAAACGCGAAACAAGGTAAGCCCCCCCCCCAAAAAAAGTGCCTAAAGGGTTAAGTTGCCGTCTACGTGGCGCCTTGAAAACGCCTAAAAAGTGCAACGAATAGTATCCTCGGGGGCCACGGGAATCGCTGCCCCTCTCCCTACCTTATTATATCCGTTCTCCCTCTTTTTTTCTCACCCCACCCACCTCACCTGAGTATATTATACGTCGATGTTTGACTTCATGAAACAAAAAAACGTATTTGCTTTGATAAATGCCGACAACAAAATTTCCACAAGGTGCTCTCTCCCTCTCTTTCTATCTCTTGGTTTAAAAAAAAACACCTTTTCTATACATTTTCTGAGTGTCCTTTTTTCATCCTTTTGAAATTTTGTATTTCTTGTTTGTAACCTGCGTTAGATGTGTCTTCGTAAGTTTTCACCTTCGGGTTCCTTAATAAAATATATGATTATTATTTCAATATGTGCAAAACAAAGTTTCATTCCGATTAGTAATTTCTTACCAAAAATTAAGCATAGGCCAAATATAGATGCATATTATGTATGGAAATAAAGTTCAACAGATGTGACCAATGACCTCGTCAAATATCATGAATCTGTACAGGTCTGTGTTTTTATATTAGATCAATGTTTTCCATTTGATTTTTATCAAGTTTAGGATGGAAATGATGACAGGTGTTTGATGACGACTCCTCTCCAGGAGCCATGTCACTTTTTAATCCCCCTCCCCCTCCATTCATACGAGGAAGAAGGTTAGGGGGAGGGAGAGAGAGAGAGAAAGAGAGGATATTACAACCACCAACTTAGATTATGTTTGGCCTTCAATGATGCCACACCAACACCATGAAAATCCGTGGCCTAGACTCTTATTAGTATTTATATTATTATTTCTCTTCCAGTGCATAAAACATCATACATAGAGAGAGACCTATGAATGCATGCATTGCAAGCAAACGCACCCATACTATACTATGTCAGTAAAAATTATATAGAACTCTATGCGTGTAGAACAACATTGAGTGATACCCGCGCATCATGACATTGTCCATTACATAAAAGTAGAACCGTACAAAGTTCTACGTCTGTTTTAGCACGTCATCGTCCTCTCAATAGATAACCATTTAAATACACTGCATGACTTCGGGTACTTTACTTTTTTATACAAAAAAAATGGCTTATTTATTCTTAATAGTCATTTTTCGGCTGTACAGACCGATGGCCCACCACCACCATAGTAAAAGAAGAAGGAAGGTAAATATTCAGAGAGAGACACCGTCATCGCCGCCGCCGCCGCCGCCAAATAACACCACCCTCATCACATCCGCTCTCTCCTCATTCGAAACTATAGACAGTGACTTCTAACCATACTTTAATGCGATTTAAGTGTAGTTCCTGCACTGAAAAAACAGGGATATATAGTGTATTATGGGCAGCCGCCTGCTGAATTACTAATATAGTTTTCTGCGTTACAGTTAATAAAATATGTGGTTGTATTAACTAACATACACTAACTACACAGTTAAGACTATAGCCATTTGCATAAAATTGTTGCTATCAGTTGAATTTGAATTTGAAAGGTCTGTTGCAGAGGGACAAAAGTCCAATTGCAGTCCAATTTGCAACGGGTCACGGGGTTGCAGCTGAAATAAAGGTATTGTTAGCCCGATTTTTAGACTCAAGTTGTCTCCAGAAACATTCATTCGTTCATTCATGGAAACAAGGGAAGAAGAAGAAGAAGAAGAGCGAAAGGAGAAGGAGCCCGTGATTTTTTTTTTAATCTGTTTGTTCCACCATTTCAAAGTAAACACACGTGGATTTCATTTGCAAACAAATTTAAAACCTAAAACAATCAATTTGGATGGCCCATCATAACACCCAACTCAGGAGGATTCACTTACACATTTCAGGAGCCTTAAAGTGTCAGGCAGTTAGGTTTATATTAATATATACCGTCAAAGTGAATACGAATTCTCACAAGAAAAGGAAGAAGAAGAAGAGGAATGAATCTCTAACCCTCCCTCCCCCGATCCCAGTTTTTCTTTTGAGCCACATTGTTGTTTGTTTGTTTGTTTGTTTGTTTGTTATGTGTTTTACCTTAGCAAACAAGAAAGTAGCAAAGTCATAAAGATTAAGGATGGATGTTAAAGAATTAACTTCATCTTTTTCTTTCTTCTTCTTCTTCTTCAGTGGTCATTACTCACGTTGACCCACCCCAATGGATGGGGGAGGAGTTTTCTTAAACAGCTGCAAAACAATTACAACCCCCATCTTTTTTTATGCACCTTTTTTTCTTTTAATCTAATAGAAACTTGACACATTATTAGTTTGGAATAATATATACGAGGCGTCTTTATTTTGTCTAATCTAAAATATACAATACTAGTAGTAGTTAACTAATCACTTTGTAGTCGCACATTGTAAACCAATAAACCACCCCCCCACACACACACACACACATTTTTCTACAATGTTTACGATAATGAGATCAAAATTCAAAACCCTGTGCAATGTCAGTACTACTGTACAGTAGTTAGTTAATTGGTGTTGGACTAACTATAGTGGGTCGTAGTGGCAATTCACTTCAACTGAAAATTCTAACTGAAATTATGGAGAGAGAAAAAATTACATCACTAATACCTGCCTTCCACTACAAAGATTAACTGTTAATTGTTCATTTTCATTAATCATGGTTAAATATCTGAACAATGGAGTTTACTCAATATAATGTGGTTAACCACATTAAATCTAATTAATAAATAGGGTCACTTGATGTTGTGTTCAATAGAAATTTAGCCTACAAACAACATGGCGGATAGTGAGAACACCCAATTCTTGACTGAATCCGCATTTTGAGGAATGAAAATTTCTTCATAAAATGCACAACAGGAAGTGACACAAAATCATAAAAACACAGGTAAAACGTGTGTGTTAAAAATGGAAACACACCAAAGTGAACAACTTTTAGGTTGTCTGCAGTTAACTATAACCAGAGGTTAATTTAAACGCAGTTAATCTTTCCATTGAAAACGAGGTATCTTCGAGGTGCCTTCTCAATTTTTAATGTAATCTTCCGTATTACATTGACATGCAAGTACATTAGGCCTTTTTTTAGGCTAATTTTACCCCCCCCCCCCCCCCCCCAATAAAAATGGCTAATGAAGTGCTGCACTGAGAGAATTCATTTTATTCATGCATTGTGTTCCCATAAATCAATGCAGTAAAAAGTCAGGAAAACAAAAGGTGAACAAAATTACTGTGAACGCCTGCCTGACATTTGAACTCTCACTCATTTGCAATGTGATTCGAATTTCGATTGCACTCACTTCAATAGCACTGCACTGCACTCAATAGATTCAATGAAGAGACATATTTAAAGGTTCATTTAATAATTTAAGAACCTTATGGTCCTTCTCCTCCTCCTCCTCCTCATCATCGATTAGTAATCAGTGATCACCAGTCAATATATAGGAATAGAAAGCAATTCGAATGTCTTCCCCTCCTTCAAGTTGACAAGTCAAAAGTGTCAACTTAGAATAAGGGGAGAGTGAGGGGCTCACTCTTCAACTTGAGGGTTACACTTTGAGAGGAAGAAGAACCTTAACCCTTTTAGTTGAGTGAGGTTAACAGGACTCCATTATTGTATTTTTATAGGAACTTTAACCAATCCATTATATTATTATTATTATTATTATGTGTTCTTGTTGAAAACGTCACACAAATTAGCTATTATTGTAGGCCCTTAGACACACACATCTTCCTCCCCATCTATCTCTCTCTCTCTCTCTCTCTCTCTCTCTCTCTCTCTCTATTTGAAGAATAGAAGAAAGATGGACAGAGTGAGTGGCTTTGAATCATTATTATTATTATTATTATACTCTGAAACCACTAAAACTTTAATCTCCTTTCAATGTCTAATTGGAAAATTGCGTGTGGTGGAAAAAGGGGCCCACAGTTGGTTAGGGGGGGGGGGGGGGGGGGGGGGGGGGGGGGGTTAAGATTAAGTTAAAACTTTTTTGAGATTTTCAATTTGAGTCCCATCTTAACTAACCCACATCCTAACCTCTGAATGGACCCCCCCCCCCACCACCACCACCAACACCACCACCATATTCGGTTCCATTCCCTTCAAATCTTCTCTCTTTTATCGGATTAATAACAAAACACCAGCATTTTTTTTTAAATGAACTGTCCATTTTGATAATGCCACTTTCTAAATGTGAATTAAGTTAATTGGAATTAAGATTGAGAGGGTCATTCACAAGATCACAAAACCTAAACTAAACTAACTCAATATTAGATTAGTTGCGTTCATTTCCTCATTTATTTCAAAAGAAGTCTTTTCTTTTCCTTTTGTGATCATAAGAAGAACCGTTTCCATAAGGAGGAGGAGAAATATTTCAAAATAAAAATTAAATTAAATCCAATGACCCCCCCCCCCCCCCCCCCCACAAGTTCCAACCTTATTATTATTATTATTAATATTAATAATAGAACCTTCAGTTTGTATATTTCCTCTATGTATTTTGTGATTGTGTAAGATTGCACCTAAGGAGGGGGGGGGGTCTCTTTTCATATTCAAAATGAGGACGTGCACGTGTGCCACGTACAATTGCAAAATAGAAACTACTATTAAAATTATATATAAAAAGAGCCATTATATAACTGCACGTGCTAACAATGAAGAACGCAGACAGACATCAAAACCAAAAGACGTTTGAAAACGACAACTAAATTTACCAGAATTCAATAAGAAAAAAGGTCACTGAATTTGTGAGTGGAGTGAAATCGGGGTTCGGGTTTTTTATTATTATTGTAACTAAGTAAGAGACGCACCCTTATAATCAATGGGTATTGGGAGGGGGGGGGGCAAAGGTGTGTGTGTGTGTGTGTGTGCGCCAACACAAACATCGGTTTCAACAGCCGTTTGAAAATAATACGGAGCTCTTCAAGGGACACATTCTACTCATCTTCTTGGGGGTGAGTGGGAGGGGGAAGGGGGTGATTTTTAATCTGCACATTTTTTATGCACTATTATTACAAAGTGGTTGTTGCCAACTACACGTACAACACATTTATTTACTTTTTTGTTTTAATTCCTTATCAGTAAAATTAATAAACTTCGGTTTTTAAAAAAAAATACTGTAAAGACCTGGTTACGATTATACGACGAAGTGGGGCGCAAACGGCAATACAGAATAGTGACATCATTGTGTGTTTAAATGCATTGCTAGCTATAACATCCTTATTGCCTATTACCGTTTGCACCGCACTTAGTCATATAATCGTAACCAAGCCTTTACATTTTTGCAACTTAAAAATCCTTCAACAAGTTTCTGCGACAAAATCTTCTTTTGTGGACGCATGTGTCTCAGGTTGTCTCTGTTGGTTGTTGTTTCCATTTTGAGCCGAGACACATGTGGGAACCGTTTCCACTCGTCTGGCTGTTGTTTATTGTTTGAATCTCTTTCGTTTGAGGCAGATAGACCAACATTTGGGAGCAAAGTAGAGTTAGACCTATTCAACACTTTGAGACAGCAACATGTTTTCTCATGTTGTTTATACAAGTTTCATGTTTATGGAAACAACTTGAGACATAATTGCAACATAAATGTTTCCACTTGTTGCATCCTGTGTGCCACGGACACAACAGCTTCAAGTTACAACACATTTTAAAACTTACAACAAAATACAAAACGCTCTTTACAGAGTTCCGTAATCCGAATGGTGAGTTAAAAAACGTACTGTTAACATCAACAAAGTAATCAATAGGTTACTGGAGCCTGATACCTACGTTGTTCTCGTTGTTCCTCTCTAAAATATTGAATGTGACACCACCACCACCTTCCATAATGTGGTAGGTACATTACCCGAAATGGGGTCATATGACATTTGGTGTCATTTTCATGACCCCAGAGAAATAGGGGAAATGTGCTTGGGGGAGGGGGGGGGGGGGGTTTGGAGGAAAGGAGAAGAAATGTCCTTCTCACTTAAGTCTTAATACGTTGCGGGCCATGTGGATATCCAGACAGACAGACACACACATCCATCACTCAAATGAAATCGGATCTTAACTCATATAAAAATATACCGTATTATTATGTGGATCAAGTCCATTGGTTTAATAAAAATAATGGACAAGTTGCTTTTGAAAAGTGGATTTTTAGCTTTTTTTTGCTTTCTATAATTTTTCTACAATTAATTCTTACTAGAAATTCTTACAAAATTAACTTAAATTAGTTTGGCTCCCAGAATATTTGCTTCAATAATAAAACAAGCAACAAAAACAAAACAGCACCGTCATATCGATGACGTCACGATTAATAATCATTTCCAACGTAAATCCATATTTCAAAAATATAAAATAACTCAAAACAGACGAAATTAGGATAAAAGAAAATCCAAAATTATAGCATTTTTGAATGATGTTGTTGTTAATCCATAAGAAAGAGATCTCGCACAAATTCTCATAAGAACAAATAAGAGAACGAATTGACCAGTGGTCAACGTGTGTCACGGTGGTCCGCATCCCTTATGTCTGTCATCACCAAATGATGATGTTCAATGTAGTCGATTCTCCCTTCCAGATGATTGCGATGGTTGACGAGGATCAACCCTTTTCTAACGGCTTTTTGGGCGCTTGTTTTCGGCATCCAAAAGCGTGGCGTGCGGTGAACTTTTATATCTTTTTGAGGTGATGGGTTCGTGGTCGTCGAAGTGAAAAAGTGGCCGAATATTATTAGATGTAATGGCGGTTAAAGAGGCTCTCGTTTATTTCGCGGCGGCCTCTCAGCCTCAATCGACGTATTTAGAGAGAGACCGAGGAAGGAGGCTCGCAATACTAAGGTTAAGCTGCGTGTTTCCAATACATGTGGAAATGCATAATTTGAGAAAATTACTTCAAAGTCCTCTCTTTCTATATATTATATATATATTTATATATGACGACGTGTACATATATAATTTGAAGCCTTAAATTGGCTAATTTAGAGAGGGGGGAGTGAGATCCCCCTTCTCCCCCCCTCCCAATGGAAGAACGAATGGGAGTTCAGAAAAGGAAAAAAAAAAACCCAAGGTGTTTTCATTTTCAGGAGAACAATTAAGTTAATAATAATAATTGTATAAAATGTAATCTTCCCTTTTATAAAAGAGAGAAATTGACTGCAATCACAATTAATTTAAAGAAATTATTAGGTTTAGTATTTTTCTACAATGGAAATAAATAACACGAGACGTAAAAATACAAAAGGAAAAGTGAACATCTTTTTTGTTCAAAATTAAGATGGAGATTTAGTTTCACAAAGTTCTACTTAATATATGTATATTTATCAATGAACAAATTTAAGGTGGATTTCAATTGTTGAACACTTTGAAGTACAAAATAAATAGAAAACTAGGTTCGTAGTTTTTATCCTACAGTTCAATCACCATATACCTCAATGGAGGTATTTTTTCAGTTTGACATTTTTCAAAATACGCTTTTTATGGCACTTTAAGCAGACGATCTATTTATTTTTTAAATTTCAATTTTATAACAAGTTTATTTTGAAAGATATCAACATAAAAAATGGCCAGCTCTTCTAGTTTCTAAAACACTTTTCTGGCTTGTTCTTCTGGAAGAAACATAATCATCAAACAAACGAGAAACTTCGAAAATGAGCTGTTCGTAAATTCATCTTAAGAATAAATTAACGACAAATAGAACGGGAGAGAAATTTTCGTAAATTAAATATTAAATGAATGTTTTCGTGAGAAAGTCAATTGGAAATGAAGAATTTTTTTAAAAAAAAACAACGACGACGACGACTTCCAAAGTTGGTCAAATAGTTTGTTGTTGGAAGTTTTTCGTTCTCCTCGAAGGGGTTTGGCTTTGGCTTTGAGTTGGATGAAAAATAAGACTGACATTTCCTGCACAAAAACAACTAACTAATAATAATAATAATAATAATAATAATAACACATATATATATATACATATAGGAACCCGAGGGGGTGGTTTTAATCAAAGGGGATAAGAATGGGGGGGGGGTGATAACAACTTCAAACGAGTTTTATATATTTGGACATCAACAAAATGAGACAAAGAGAAATTCAACCCAAAAAATGAATTGTTGTTGTTTAGTTTTGAAAAAAGTGAGGTTTTTTTTTTCTAACAAAAATCGAAACAAGTGTCTGTCTGTCTGTCTTTTAAGATTGTAATGAATTTGTAATAAACACCTTTCTGGCTGAAGGCAAAAACGAACAAAACTTCTTTCACTTGTTTTGTTTTCTCCACACAAAAATTAAAAAAGAACTCCAAAAGTCCTCCAAAGTCCAATAAAATCATTAAAAAAAAAAACAATTTCACACAAAGGGCTTAAAATTGGATTTTTTTCAGATGTAAACATTTTTCCTAATAATTGTAAAAATGAAAAGAAAAAAAGTTTCCACCGTTTTTGTGTTTCATCGTTTATCAGTAGATTTAGGAAAAGCTGATTTTTGAACTCTTCCCTTCAGAAGGTGGCGCTAAATAAGCGCCAAACTGAATAAAAGGAGCTAAATTTACAGTCGCCTCAGGCTTATATAAAATAGCAACAATACAAAGAAATTGAAAGTGTGATAGAAACTAGAACGGGTAAATTAAAGTTGGTTCCCCTTTCAAACTTGAAAAGATATCTCTTCTCAACATGAAAACACCCTTCTAGTATCTAAAACACTTTCGAGTTTCTCTTAATATCAAAATTTCTGAAACAAATTCCATAAAACGTTGAATTTGAATGAGCAGAAATGAAATACTGTTTTCAATTATAAATTTGTAATAATATTAATAACCGATTAAGAAAATGTTGTTTAAAATTAATGTCTTCTGCTATTGGCTTAGATTTTTCCATTCCTATATATCCTGTAATGGAATCCCGACGAGGATCCCACCCAACTTAACTTAACTGAGTAAAAGGGAGGGCGGTTTGAGGGTAGTTTAAGGGTTTGGGGATCAGGGGATAATGGGGATTAGGGGTGTAGGGAGGTGGACGATTATTTTACGATTTTGTTTGTTTGTTTGTGGATAATCAACAACAACAACAAACAACAACAACCAGTAAAAAAAAGGAGAGAGAGAGAGAGAGAGATACGCTTCAGTGTCGATTTGTGTCATGAATACAAACAACACAACAAAACACAAATACAAACAAAAAAAAGAAACATCCATAAAGCACAATAATAATAATAATAACAAGGATGGATGGATAGAGAGATGGATGTAACACAATTGGAACAACAATTGAAAGAAAGGAGGAGGAGGAGGATGGATGACCATTTTGATTAAAGAACAACAACAACATACCAGTTGCCCATTTTGTTACATTTGTCAAAAAAAAAAATCTAAAATAAAAGGATCATTCCCAGTTTTGTTATTTGTTGTTCCCTAACCCTAACCTAACCTCCACTAAAATAAAAAACCTACAAACCGATGGATCATCCGATGATAAAAAAATCCATCAAACGATAACAATAAAAAAAACTGACTTAACTCAGGACTTCGATTTTATTCAAAATAAGTGAAGTTTGTGTTCACAATTAATAGCCGTGAATTTCACCTCATTTCCATAGAGAGACAGACACATTGCATTTTTAGACCAAAAAAAAGGCTCTTTGTGAAAACACGTCACATTTTTTTGTCTCTGATTTTGTTTTTGCTGACCACAATAGATTCCTCCCACTCTCCCACCCCCAATGAAAACATTGTTCAACGCACACTTCAATCACCTGCCCTCCCCTTTTACTAACCCCCCCAAAACCGAATTCGTTCCTATTGAAGAAAGCATAGTTTTTTCTAGTATGAAAACCAAGACTAAGGGATGAGGAAGAGGGGGTTGGTTATATGGAGGGTGGGAGGGGGGTCACGTGTTCCTTATTGTACATTTAAAAAAAACTGAAACGTCTGCTAGTAAATAAGGGGCGGGGGAGGGGGTTAACCGGAAGTTCATCCTTTCTTTCAGTTGCGCTCAAATGGATAAGAAGAATATTGTTTTTTTCTAGTTTTTTATTGTCTCGTTTTTCTTCTTCAGTTGAGCACGTGTTTTTCTCCGAACCCCCCAAAACCCCTCTGCCCGGATCCCCGATTCCAATAAACAAAACCCATCCAATTCTGTAAGTTAGCAGTCCATGGAGGGGGGGGGGGAGAGACTGAGAGATTAAAAACGGCTCAGAAAAAACTATTTAGAAACCTGGATTTAAAAACCCTCATCAGCCAGCCACCTTAGTTCCACTTTTCATTTTTTGAAAATTAATGCGTCATCTTTTCCTATATTCCTACTAGCGAGCGTAGCGAGTTAAAACATTTTTTTTTAAAGTAACCTAACCTAACCCTGCTGCTTGCGGGATAAGGTACCGGAAATGATGATGATGATGAAAGTAACCTAACCGAGCGAAATTTATTTTTCTGTTTCAAATATTTTCCTAGTTGGTCTTTTTTTTTATAAATTTTTACTTAAATTGTGATATTTTCTACAAATTCTGAAATTGTCATTGTGTTTCATAATGAAATGAGCCCTTTAAATGTGAAGCCTGGCTCCATAGGAAAAAATGCCCGATAGGTCAGTCCGGTCCTTGTTAAGATCACAAAATACAATTTAAGCGGACTGACTTAAATTGTATAGTGTGATCTTAACAAGGACCTGACTGACCTATCGGGCATTAAAAAACAGCGACATGAAACGACGAAGAGCCCGCGTGCTCTTCGTCGTTTCATGTCGCTGTTTTTTATTTTGCTTTTCTAGTCTTTTAAGAACTTCGTTAATAAATCCATACTTAGTTTACGTAGAAAAAGCTAAAATAAAAGTTTCCAAAATATTATTCCCAATAATAAAACTTTGATAAGATCAAACAAGTCCGTAGAAAATAAAAGAAAATCGATGAGCAAGAAGAGAACCGAACTCCAAGTGAGGTTCTAGAAAGCCTGGTTTATGACGTCATGCATATATTCAACCACCACCATCCCCTCCTCCCCTTTCCACCTCAGCCTTAATGTCCAAGTTGAAGTGGACAATATTAGGTCATTTAGCAAAAACACAACCAACAATCGACACAAACTCCATTAAATATCAAAGATATACAGTGTTCAAAAAAAAAAAAAAACTAGAAACCGATAAAAGGTGACTTGGATGGGGGATCCATTTGTGAG
The DNA here is from genome assembly GCA_036925085.1 of Brachycybe producta. Taxonomy (NCBI): domain Eukaryota; kingdom Metazoa; phylum Arthropoda; class Diplopoda; order Playtdesmida; family Andrognathidae; genus Brachycybe; species Brachycybe producta. The sequence continues at coordinate 102,035 of JAUPFP010000150.1, forward strand.
GGTGGGCGAACCATCAAAACCCACATTTATCAGGATGGAGAGACACAAACAAACAGTTGGTGGAAATGGACAAATCGCAACATTATTTTCTTTCTTTCTAAATGGAAGCCACTAATGTACTTTGAGATCACAAATATAGATTACACAACTTATTATTGACCTCTAATTCTAAATAACCACAACAACTAATTAGATAATAATGGAATATATACAATATTCAAAATATATTACATAGGATCAATAGAAAAGTGGAATTGCAGGGCCAAACCACCTACTCAGCCATATAAACCACATATTCCGTTATTCATCGATTCATCCATCAGGTGACGTTTCCACTGCTGAATAAATCGATGAATAACGGAATATGTGATTTACATTGAGCCATATTTTGAGTGTGTGTTGTATGTGTGGCAACCATCTTAATGTGTTCAACCCCCTCCCCCCCCCCTTTCACACACATCGATTAAAAGTCATTTTAGAACAAAAAAAAAGGAAAGAAATCCACTTCAACATGAAAAAAGGGGATTAAAAACTCATCGTGAAAAAACACAGAAGAGGGTGGGGTGGGTGGGTGGAATCAGGCCACGTGTACTCTCACTCTGCCACCCACCAACCCCCCCCCCCTACTTAATCCATAGCTAATCAATTGAAGTTGTTAACTGGATTTCGGTTTTTCTTTAATAGAATCGAACCCGTATTGATAAATGACATTGATGAGAGGTAGAAAGGGAGGGATGGGGGTAACGTGCCCGAAATACGAAATAAAGGACGTACACCAAGGAGCCCTCTTCTTTGTAAAGGAGATTAGAACGGAAGTGGAAAAAAAAGATCCGAACGGACTCATCGCCATCACGCATATTCACATTCACAGATGCTCTAAAAAAGGGGGGGGGGGGAGGGGGGAAGAGGCTATTATTATTACAATATTCACCACCCACCCCACAATAGGTACAGATGTGTACAGGGTGTCCTATAGGTAAAGGGAGAGCGCCCCCACACACACACAAGTATACATATTTATGGGAGGGGGTGGGGGTGATGAGAGATTTCCACAATGTTTAGAAAAGAAAGAGAAAAATGCATTCAGAAAATGAGCTAATTCTATTTATTCCCAACATAAAAATGGACTGAGTGAAGTAGTGGTCACGCCCACGAGATTCGCCAGCGCGCGCGCGTGCAGAGTAACGCCCACGCGCAGACCCTTACATTCACCCCCTCTCTTCATATTACTAACTCACCCGCCCCTAAAATTCAACCTACTCCTTTTTTTTATTACAAGGTCCATGTGTGCCCTTTGATATACAATTGGGGCACGCGCAACACTCACTCATCATATTATCCAAAGACATCCCCCCACCCACGCACTCTCTCTCTCTCTCCACCCCTTAAGGCACGTACCCCTTATTGTGTTAAGGGGGACAATGGGGCCCCCAATTCTAACTACAAGAATAGGATGGACAAGAAAAGAAAAACACAATTGAAACGATCCTTTTTTTTAAACAATTCTTTTAGTTTATATAGAAATATTATAACAAAATGACAAAAAAAAGAAGAAGAGTTCTTCTCTTTTCAGAATAAAAGTGAAAATGTGTTTATGCTAATTAAGGGGAGGTTCAAAGAACACTCCACACAAACACACAGGTCCCAAAAGGGAACAACCGTTCTCTTTTCTTTATCTATTTTCTTAGTATTCTTTATTATGCAAAAGAAGAATGAAAATGAAGAATCTTCCTGAATCCCATTATTCCCCCCCCCCCCTCCCCCTCACCTCCTCCGGGCCCCTTTCCTCCCCCACTGGTCCAAACCCTCCTTTCAAGTGAACAAACACCACATGGTCCTGAAATTCTCAACAAATAAAGAGCTATTTCAAAATGCAACATGTTACAATTGTAGAAACAAATAATGTTAATATTACGAGTAAGAAATGGACACTGTCCACCTCAGTTCTCAGTTGCGATTGGTCACTTGAGATTCTCTCGCACTCTTCTTACAAAGAAACACATGAAAAGTGGTGGTGGTGGTGGTTAGGAAGTGTGTGACCTGCTTCATTTTCATGACAAAATAAACCGTAGTGTTAGAGTTAGAGAAATGTCAAACGAGAAGAGCATGCAAGCAAGCGTCGCGAGTTTCCCTTTTCTTTGGTTTCTTTTTAGTTTCTTAAACTACTGCATTTCAGTTGATATTCTTCGACCGTCTTTTAAAGTGTGGATGATCAGTTTGGACTGAATGACTTTTTTTAGAATGAAAAATAAACTTTAACCCCCCCCCCCCTTTTTTTGGACAAATGTAATGTTAAATATCTAAAAAATATACTCACAAGTAACAAGTAACAACACTTGTATTATAAAACACACACTTAAAAGGTGTCACAATGACACAACTACAATTAGACTAAAAGAACATGTGTCCCATTTTTCACGTGGATTCTATCAAATGTGTATAAAGCAGCAGCAACCGTTTGCAATTCCAACAGGGAGGGAGGGAGGAAGGCAAGCCTCACTGAAAATGTACCTAATCCACGCCATTAGGGATTAAACAATGACGTAACACTTCCCTTTAAAAGTCACTGGTATTCAATTTAAATAAAGTATACCTCACATTAGAATGAAAGTTGTGACGTCAGACGGGTTCACAACAAATTCAGGATTCTTTCATTTATTTCAAAAGGAATCATATCAACAGTTTAAACAAAATGATTCTTGAATTGCTTTATTATTAACCCTTTTTTTTTAAATAGACAAAATGAAAAAAAAAAAAAACTTAAATTTGTCGTCAACCCGTATGACGTCACAAGCTTCTTCTTCCTTTGAGGCAGATATAGGGGCCTATGCAAAGAATTAAAAAAGTTAACTAAACAACTAATAGAAGACTTTCTGTTTTAAAAAAAATGTTCAAAACGTCCGCTGAAATAAATAAACTAAAAAATGAACATTACTGAGAAGAAGAAACTTGAATTTTTTTAAGGAAAAAATAAATGGATTTATTTCCTGTACAAAATGTTTAATGTTTAATGTTTATTTTATATAGTTTTTTTCTTCTTCTTCTCGTCTGTGTTGAAAATTATATAATAATAATAATAATAAATTCTAATAATGATGCTAAAAATGTTAGGGGTTAATGAATGATTAAGTATGAAATGTCGAATGTAGTCAACTAATTTTAAAATAAAAGTAGGCCTATATCATAACGTGTAGATGCGAATACATTCATAAAAGATAGAGAGAGAGAGAGAGAGAGAGAGAGAGAGAGAGAGAGAGAGAGAGAGAGAGAGAGAGAGAATTAAACATTAAAATATTTGAAATATTCTTCTTGATTACAACCCCGACTGTAAAAAGACAACATTAGAATTAATTAAAAGAATGTTATTTTTAACAACAGTCAGTCAGTCTGTGAAATTTACCGAGCAATGGAACCATTTTGAAATTCTCATCATTTTTCTTGTCTTTGTTAACCTCTAACCAACCATCCCGTATCCCAACACACCTTCATATGTCTTTACCCTCCTCGCCCAAAAACGCACATTAGACATTTTTAAAAAACGAGGAAGTTGATAAAATAACAATTAAAGAAGCATTTTAATATTCTTATTATTTTCCTGAAGCCAAAATTTTGTTTTCTTTGATATCACACACATCTCTTATTATTTTAAATAAATTTTAATCCTTCATCTTCCTATTCATTCACACAATTTCAAAATAAACATTTTCAAAAAATGTTGCAATTTAGAATATGAATGAATTTACATAAATAATAAAATATGTTAATTCGCAATTTTAACGTTGCGTTTTTTTTTTTTGACACCGGCGGTAGTAGAATTGAAAGAATGTGTTTTTATTGCGGGAATAAGAATGAGGATTTTTTTTTTTCTTCTTTTTGGTAGCGGCTTCTCTTCTTTGAACTTCACACAAACACACAAAAATAATAATAATAAACATATAATGTAATCAACACCTTTGAGAAAGGTGTGTTAATGGCTTTTATTAAAAGTGCTCAACAGTTTCAATTTGAAAATGGCTCCCATAATAATAATAATATTAAAAAAAGCGCAAAACGAAAACTTCCTATGGTTGCCTCACTGTTAAGAATAAGCTTGTGACGTCAGAGGGGTTTGGACACAAAATTGAGGCATTTTGTCTGATTAAAAATGAAAAAATAACTGCAAGAAATCGCTTTGGTTAAACTGTTCATAAAATCCATTTTTCCTTTCAGACTAAATAAAAGACACAAATCTTCAATTTTACATCAACCCATCTGACGTCACAACCAAAATATTTTGGCAATATTTATTTATATTAAACGAAAATAAAATAAAACGACAAAATGCAACTTTATTTCGTGTTTTTAAATGGTTTATATATTTTTTAAAATTTAAAATCTTTTTTTTTTTCATTTAGACAAGATTTTATATTTTACAATTGTTAAAAAAAAGACGACACTCAGAATAAAAACACGTCATATTTTTGTACGATAATCATCCGGACCTTATTATGATTGAAGAGCAATAATAATAATAATATAATATATTTATATACATTACCGTCATACACGTCAGGGTTTATTTTATACAAACATAAGTTACATAAAAAATAACCAATTGAAAATTGATCTAGGGCCGTTTTTTATGTTAAAAGGAATATAATCATCTATATTGAGAGCCTATTGAGTGTTTTGTTTTGTGTGGTGAGACCTTTTTTTAGGGTTCCCCTTTATATGTTGAAAAATTGCATTTCCATATTACAACAAATAAAACAGAACAAAATAATAATAATAATAATAATAATAATAATAATAATAATAATAATGTAGACACACAAATAAAACAATAGATCCAAATACACAAAAACCTTTTTTTTTAAATCTCTCTCTCTCTCTCCGTATATTTTTCTTGGTTCAGAAATGTCCGCTGTTTTATTACAAATATTTACAATTTGTTTTAATCTATGATTAAAAAAAAAACTAACTGGAGACCATTGAAGTTCGAGTGGGGGTGGGGGAGGAGGAATGTTCATGTTTGATTTGAAGGCAAAAAAATAAACTTCAGAATTGAAACAAAAATGGGATTAGGGAGGGGAAGGTTAATATTTAAATTTGGAATTAAGTTTTAATTTCAATCAAAAGTGCGGTTAACCAATTTGTATTGTGTCATCATTATCATCCTCCTTGTGGATTTAAGGATCATCTATTTTACTAAAGGATTAGTACGATTGTGATGATCATGAAGAGAGGGGGTGGGGGAGGACAGATATTAAGCCCCAAATTCAAGATGGAAACATTTCACTTGAACCCTCTGAACAGGGTTCCAACATAGAAAAAAAAACCTTTTCAATTGTATTTGTCGACGGAAACAGGATATTTTTCTATGTTGAAACTGTTGGAGAGGGTTCTTTTTGGGTCTTAGGTTGATATATTCTTAATAATTAATTGCTAAGTCCAAATCAAATGCTAAACTCATCAACTTTTACATGAAACTTGCTATATTCGAATTTATTTTTGTAGAAGTTCTGCCTCTTTGAAATTCCTGAATTGATGGTTTAGTTGGTTCCCCCCTTCATTATTTAAAGAGATTTCGGCGGCATTGACTTTTGAAAAGGGTTCACTTTCTATCTATCACTTTTTGTCGCGAGAAAATGGATGTAAATATTATTTTTATTGTAAAGGCGACATTTAAGATGAGTTTCACTCCTACATTTATTGTAAGCCATTTTCTTTTCAAATAAATTTCCTGATTAGTATTATTATTAAAATTAAGTTTAGCACTAGCTTTGACTTATCTCAAGCTATTAAGAATAGAACTCGTAAAAACCTTGTAAATGTAGCCTATAAGAAGACGATTCCCAAATATGGAATCGACTTTGAAATTGTAAATCCGATGGGTGTTGTGTTAATTCCAATGTATTTTGAAACCCCCTTATCCTATGTACATTTTGTACATAATTAATAACACGGTCACGTTATTATATTACGAAAGGGACCGTAATTATGTAAAAAATAAATGTTTGATTCCCTGATATTAAAGAAGAAAAAGAAAAGGTTTTCTTCTTCTTTCAACACAATTTAATTTAAGCTACAAAATGATGAAAAATGAAAGAAAAAAAAAGTGCAAGAAAGGAAAATTTATTTTCTGCTCCTGTTTTCCATATATTGCACCATTTACAATAATAATTAATAATGCACTCGTTGTAATTAATTTCTCTTTTATTTTGAAACATGAATGAAATTTGCACTGTGCCCTTTCAAATATGACTGACTCTGTGCATTGGAACCATTTCAAACCAACACGAAAACAAATTTAAAATCAAACTCTACTTCATTTATACCTTATTTTCACTGAAAACAAGAAACTAAACAAAATACTTAAACTTAATTAAGTCAATTTCTAATGCAATTCAAAAATATAATGAAATTAGAAAAAAAAAAGGCAGTTCAGAGTTAAAGTTTGAAAACCTTGTGAAAAAGTAAAGGGAATGTGTGTCAACATGGCAAATGTTAGAAAATTCAAAAATAAATTTAATGGTTGCTAAAAAAAAAAAACTAGAAAGGGCTTCTTCTCCTCTTCTTCTTGATGCTTTAACATTTCCCAATGCCAACTTCACCATTTATTTCATCACAGGACCAAAAACAGAATCTCCAAAAGTAAAGAGACCTAAGTAAAAACGATTCATGTGACAAAAAGACCCTCAAAACATCATTTCGTATTGTTCTCAAAATAATATCCAGAGAAAGAAAGCCTCAAATGTCACTTAGAACATTTGTTTTACTAGAAAAAAACAACAAAATTTAATAACTGAACATTAAATTATCATCTGAAATTCTTAATTAAATTAATGTGGTGATCATTCAAAAAATAAAAATACTTGCAATGACGACCATTATTTGCATTTGTTTTGTTTTTTCTTCTAAACATATCGAGAAACGATTTATTTGTCGATTTCAATTTTCAGACAAATTCAGGTAATTTTAATGTCGAAACTTTTAAAAATGGAGTTTTATAATTAAAAATACTGAAAACATATTTTGAAATATAAACATTTTCATAGCAAATTTTTTAAAGTGCGATTTTGTTTACTTTTTATCAGTAAAAATTATTAGATTTAGAAAGTAGAACGAACGACTGAACCGTGCGCAAATGACTTTGCTTAAATACTAGAAAGGAACCTTATTTTTTTTGGTTAACTCTTGATTGAAAAATGGAACTTTTAAAAAAGTGTCCGACCAATGGACCACCGTCAATGGGATCTCAAGGTTGGAACACACAGACCACTTTTCGACTGCAAAATAAAGTCGAAGGTGGTTGCGATGTAATTTCTATGTGAAAAGACTCCATTTTGAAAGTCGAATGAGTGGTCCATTGTGTCAAGGGCCTTAATAATTAATTAATTAATTGTGTATTTTTTTGGGAGGGGGGCCCGATTGGAGAGCCCTTCATTATTTTTTCCTAACCGATCACAGGTGCAAATTGTGTGTTAATTATTTTCTCTTATTGAACAAAAAAATAAACAAAATTAATAAGACTAACAATTAGATTTATTAGTGTCTCAATTAGAATAATGATGGATGATGCAAATTGATGAAAAGAAGAAGAAGAAGAAGAGGATAAAATAATGAAAATTAAAAAGTAGGAAGGTGCCTCATTTTTAGACTTCTTTTTTAAAGGTTTCTGTACAAAAAAAAATCCGACGTTTTGAATTGAAAAAATTAATCCAAAAGTTTAAAAAAAAAACATTTCATCATTTTTTCTTGATTCAGGTATAAACAGATTCATCATTCTGGTGTTTGTTGTTGTAGTCGTCGTTTTTAGCAAACTAGAAGAGTCATCATCTTTTGCTGGTCGTTACACACAGAATTCTATGTTGGCCCGCGTTCGAACGACCCGCGTTTCCGTCGTTTTTTTTTTTTTCTTCTTCAAAACATTCAAGAAACACACACTCCAATAACACACACACGCAGAAAATTAGAATAGATCTAAATTGACCAAAAAATGTGGTTGTTTTTCTGTTTGTTCATACGTTTGTTTGTTTGTTTGTTTCTATGTATATTACGTTAGGAGTTGTTGTGCCATACCTGACGTGTCCGTCTGATGATACCATGCATATTGAGGCATGTAACTATTGGCGGCCACATTCAATGAGGTTTTCGTTGGATTTAAATCCCACGGTGACGTACTCACCGGAGGACTGAGTGCGGGAGGCTGAGAATTAACACCCGAACTCACCGAGTTCACCGAGCTCACCGGTGGAAGGTACGATGACTGATTTCCTGGTCCTCCTCCTACATTATGTGGGCTGTGGGTCGTTGGAGGTTGAGGAGACGTCTGAGGGGCCGTCACTGGACTCGACTGCTGAAGACCGTTGCTCCCGTTACCCTGTTGGCCAGGGTTCCCTTGTACTTGAGACGCCTTCATCAACTTCTTGTATTTGGACCTCCGATTTTGAAACCAAATTTTTACCTGCATCAGCAAAAATCGAATAGAAATTAAAATTATTATGTTTTTCTTAATCTGTGGCCTATATATGCAAGGGCCAACTGTGAAGTACCAATCTTCATTCGAATCGACCAACAATTATGGGTTGTTGTTTTTTTCTAATCAAAATACTGGTTAGAGGCTAGAACTCTTGTTGGTAACTGATAGTAACCAGGCATCTAACCTCTCTAACCAGCATTTTTATTTATTAGAAACAAGCATAATTGCAGTTGTTCTAATGATGATATTACTTCACAATTGGCACTTTGGGCCACAATTTGAGAAACGTTTGCTTGATATTGCATAGAAATCGGGAGCCCTAATGATTATTATTAGAAATAAAATTCAAAATAACTCATTAATAGTAGCTCATTGACTGCACAATCAGTGGATTTTGAATAAATGGATGAAAACACACCTGTACCTTACCAATTCAACAGTGTATAGTGGATTTTTAAGTATAGCTTTAGTCCAGATCTTAATGGGACAGTTTGTTTATAGCCAAACATTCAAAAAACAAAAGAAATCTGGTCATTCTACATATACACAGCTATATAATGTGACCGGTGTATATGGAACACAATATATCAATGTGTATCATTGTGGAGATTAACCTTAAATGGACGTTACTTTTTTTTTTATAGAAATGCCCTTATAGTTAAACCTACAAATGTTTTCGACGCCAATCACTAGAAGGACCGTATGTAGGCCTACTGTAGTCTATCAAGTAATGTTGTTGTGTTTTTTACCTTATGTAGTATATAATAACGGTATATGAAAGATATATTTCCTGACGGGTTGGTTGGTTAGGTCTAGTTGGTTGGTTGGTGATGCCTTTTAGGCGTACTTACTATTAAATAATGCAATTCAATCTCTTTGGACGTGCAATGTTGTTGGGGAACAAAGTGAACACACACACACAGTAGAGTATATTGTAAATGTATTATCTATTTATAGGTCTCAACATTGATCGAATCACAAGTCAATAATGCATACAAATACAAAGGGGAAACAATATTAATTTGTAATAGATCAAATTAAAATGAACTGCTGCATCTTGCAGTAGTGTACTTAGATGTTACGTTGTTGAAATATATAACATATACACATCTACTATACACTGTAGTATGTCTTTTAGGAAACTGAATATATACATGGCAACAAATGCAAAAAGTGTTCGGTTACAAATGTCTCTCACCACCATTGCATTATTACCAATATTGTAACATTATATACAATTTTCCACCTCTCCTATTAAATTGGATCCTTTTCACATTTTTAAAACTCAAAATGAATGGGGATATCTTTTGCCAGTGAAGCAGCAGCTGAAGCACCAAATCGAACAAACGCCAAACTTTAATAAGCGAAAAACAGTTCTCATTTATTATCGAGTTCATGGAGTTTGTTCAATTTGCCGAATATTAAATCGCCTCCTCTTTTTTTTTACTTGGAATTATTTAAAATAAACCATATACCAAAGTGCCATGCACTGCATTCATAATGCAAGTAATTTTGGGTAAAACCTACTGCAATCCTTGAGTGCTCGAGTTATAGGGTGAAGTTCTTTTTTTTCTTATATCTAGATTACATGGGGCCCTGGGTCACAAGAACTCCTTCAAACCACTGCAACCACCAACTGCAAACCACAGAAAACATTCGAATTCCCCTCTAACCAACCCCCTAAATGCAATCAAATATACACTTTCACTTTTTATCTGCATGTGTAAATAGGAACAACTGAAATTACACAAATGAATTGATTCTCTTCCCATTCAAAATTATGCATAACGATAAAAAAGAATTGTCATAAAAACAGAACAGTGTCATTTTAAGTGTTTACTATATGTATTTGTTTTTTTCTAATATTATCGGAACTATAATTTACGACACATAACAACAAGGAGAAATTTAAAATAGGTACAAATTACTTGTAGAGACAAGACAATTGTAATTTTCTAGTAAATGCAATCGAGTTTACCGGATGCGGAATGCATCACATAGAACAATAAGTACATAAATTGAAAACTTTAATGTTCAGTAAAATCCGAAATGATGGCATTGCAAAATAAATAACAAAATGCAATCATAACAAAAAAAAACATATTATTATTATTATTATTAATAACAATAGTATAACATTTTTTTTATAGTTTTATAACTTTTATAAAATATATAAAATGTTAATTCAGCTAATTTAATAACATTATTTTAATATTCAGTTTTGTATTTGATAGTTTGAACGCAGATTATGCAAATTCATTGAATTCTATAGAGTTTCCTTTATTCAATGGAATTGCGTTCCGTATGATGCGTTTCCGAATTGCGTTCGTTATGAGTAATTAAATAATAAACAAATCGTTTATTAATTAACCATATGTATACTGACTGCATGCAGTCCACGTTTTAGGTGGTTTTAAATTGTAAACTCGAAAGCGTTTAAAAAAAAACTAGAAAGGTAACTTAATCTCTAAAGAACACATTTTTATGTTTTATTCATTTTAATTAACTTTTAATGAATTTAAAACTACCGTCCGCTTAAAAGTTAGGTCATTTTCAAATTCCCATAAAAATGCTTATTTTAAAACTTATTAGTTTTAAAATAAGCATTTTTATGGGAATTTGAAAATGACCTAACTTTTAAGCGGACGGTAGTTTTAAATTCATTAAAAGTTAATTTTCAAAAATCTCATGTTGCAAATTGCTTTCTAAATGATTCAGCTGTCGTTCTAGTTTCTAAAACACTTCATTTTTACTTCGTTTTTGTTTGAAAAACGGCAGAATTAACCTGAGTTTGAAAATCACCTGGTTCATATGAAACATCCCAGATATAGTAAACGGGACAATGGAAATTAACAAATGACGATAAACGTCTACAATAGAAGAAATAAAAGGTTGGAATGGTGTTCCAATATGAAATGATAATAATAACAATAATAATCTATATAATATTATAAGAATGGAATTCTAAACTGATAAAACCTATAAAAGTCTTATTTTTTTTTTGTTATTCAAAGTATTTACAACGGGGGGGGGGGGAAGAAGAGATCAACAACAACAACAACAACCACGACGTTAAAAGGTCCCAAATAACAATTGAAAATAAAGAATGAAACGAACAAAAAAATTCGATGAGAAATCAATTTGAGAAAAAAATAGTTTCTTCGTATTTCGTTTATTGAAATATGAAACCCAATGGAATTATGGATGATGGATAGATGGAAAATGCAAAAGCTGAGCTCAAATATTATTATGAATTATGTAGATATAGAAAGATCATATTCCCTTATCTATATAATAATAATAATAATAATAATAATAATAATAATAATAATAATAATAGGAGCTCTCCCTTTGTTATAGGCCCTCCTCTACCTATATATCCTTTTAAAAGGGATTCCCTTCAAAATATATACTTCTACTATTCATACAAAGTCAATAATAAAGCCGATTGACGATTAAAAATAAAAAAGTATTCATTTTACATTCAAATTAAGAATGTGGACGGGTCAACATTTTAGATCCAAATCCACAAAAAAATGAATTAAATTAATATAAATATAAAAAAAAGTCGTTTGTCTCAGTTTAGAGACTAGAAATACGTCTCCCTCCAATAATAAATGTCTCATTTTTTAAAAAAAAAATAATATCCTCTGCTGAATTCATATTTGAAACAAGAGAGACACAAAATATGATATTACATTTGCTTACACATAACAATCAATAAGATTTAAAACTATAACCAGTTACTGACGATGTCAGTTAAGTGACTGACTAAATTGTTTAAAATTAAATAAATCACAAATTATGTAAAACATACAGAAATGAATTGAAAAAGTTACTAATTGTTTATTAAGGAATATATTATTTTATTAAACCTTGGCGTTTTTTAACCAATAACTTTTTTTTAATCCTTTATTAATTTGTTGCGTTTTTTTAACAGCCAACTTAAGTTTCAAATGAACTTATTAATTTCAGAGATATTCCATTTCAAACAATAGACAGTGCGTGTATACATGTAGATGTATATGTAATGGGGCATATATTATATATTTGTACATTTGGCATTTTTCACTGCAGGGTGTCTGTCCTATTATAAGAAACTCCATGTTGTGCTTTATTGGAAAAATATTATTTGTAATTAAATAATTTTATAAACAAAACATTTTCCGATAACCAACAACTTGAGTATTTTCATAATCAACATAACTACTACTTATCAATCGATCTATAGGTAGTAGACCTAAACAAATCCATCTTGGTTTCCGAACCTCCTCTACTTGGCCTACTAATATACATAGAAACACATATCCATTCAACACGCGGGCCGTCTTTTTTTTTCTTTCAATGGTTCGGTAAGTCAAAATAGGCCAAAAGTACGTGCATTTTAACTTTATCCCTGCACGGATGCCATCGATACACGTACATTAAACCCCCCCCCCCCCCCTAATACCCTTCTCTCACCCCCCATTTTTTTTTTAGAAGTATCATCCTTATTTGACGGATATAAAGTTAAAAGATTAGTGGTCACGAAAATTGAACTATGTTATTGACTTTATAATGTGGTTTATTTGTGTTTAAGACGTAAGAACCACTTTTCAATGTAGTTGTGGTCACAACTGACGAGTGCCATTGTCCCCCCCTCTCTCTATTTACCCCTAGCTACTTTTTTTCTTCTTCTTAAATTGACGAAAAACAGAACAAATTGAAAATAAATGTTGATATTAATGTAATGTATGTGTATATATATATATATATATATATATATATATATATATATATATATATATATATATATTCTCATTCAACAAAAATATTGATTTCATTGTTGTTTTAATATATATTTGAAGAACGTGAATGTTCACCACCAGCTTATAATATACTATACTTAAAAAAAAAGCGTTTTAGGTTATTTTCCCTTTCTTTGAAAATCCATGGGGCACTTAAATAAAATTATGTCGTGTTCATATGGATTAGTTTTATCTGTTTTCTTTTTTAACATAGATACATACATACATACATATTTTATTGAACGTGCATTGCATTGATTACAAATAGTTCCCCAATGGTGAAAAAAAGCGCATCTCAACAACAAAATGGTCCAACAAATGCCCAAAGGAATATCCGGAAAAAAAAACCTACCAAACACAAACACAGACCATCAAAATTTCTAAAAGTCAATATATATTATATGACCAAGTATGAAACAACCCAGGGGCACAACAATATTATTAAAAAAAACCAAACTTGTATCACATATAAACTCCAATTGGTTGTAATTGCTTTTACAACAAATTGCTCAACTTTCTTTTAAAAGTTTTCTTTTATCATGAAGTTCAGTACAAGAATTTTCTTTTTTAAAAATTGAACACCCCCCCCCCTCCCCCTCAAAAGATAAAACACTGCGTCCCCGTCTCTCTGTATATGTAAATTTCAACCATTATGATGAATAGAAAAGAAAGAAATCCTTTTTTGTTGTTGTTGTTGCTAAACCTCTTGAACTTCAGTTGGCCATTAAATTACTATCGTGAGATCCCTTATATTTGTAGCCCCCCCCCCCCTTTATATAACAGAGAGAGGGGGGAAGAGGTTCCGAGGGTGGACAACAACAACAACACATCCAAGGAGGACCACCACCTTCTTCTCTACAGACGAGATTAGTAATTATTATAAAATACAACTTTCCAATTTTTACCTTTTTTTTGGGGGGGGGGGGGGGGGAGGAAAATCCCCAACTTATCCTACCTAAACCTACCTATATAAAGGTATATACAAATATGTATGGATACAACATTTGGCTATCAAAAAAGCGGCAGGTAAAAATAACAACAGTAATGTACGTTGTACATGTATACAGATACATGTATACTGAGTGCATATAGATATAGATAGATGCAACTCAAAAGTATGAAGAAGAAAAAACCCCAACTATTGTCTTGTCTATAGGTACATGTATGTAATGGGTAGGTGGGATATACACCAGAGGTAAGTAGGTAGGGCTAATAAAAAATTTAAAAAGCAGAAGAAAAAAAAAATACAAATTTTATGAAGATATATGAAAAAGTTCGTTTTTCAGGTACTTAACTGCATTAACACACAACAATGGCTAAAAAAGAGGTGGATTATTTTAAGTTTTGGAACATTACTAAAAAAAAACACGACTGTTGTTGTTATTTCGACGGAAGATGAGAAGAAGAAAAAAAAAACATCGATGGAAGAAAACAACCGAAAAAAAAACAACAACGAAAAATTGCCTATGAAATATGAAATAATAATCCGCCCCCATTTGTATTCATTATTTGACAGCAAAATATCTAAAAACGTTGTTCTCAGATCAAAATCTCCATTCAGAATCCTTTAGGCCAGTGTTTCCCCTATGATGTTATTTGGCTACAGAACCATTTTACTTTACGAAACCCCAATACTCATTTTTAATATACTGTAGATTAAAACAGCTAAAAAAAGAAATGACAGAAAAAATAATAGGTAAACAACAGTCTTCATAAAATGCTAATTAGGGTATCATATTCACTGTTTATTAATATTAACATAAAAACGACAACACATTTTGACTGGTTGTAATCGTTGACAGCTGTATTGAAATCTATGGCTATTTTTTGACTAATATTGACTATTTTAAGAAACTATTAAAATTATATATAGTCTTTATTTTGTGAAATTTATTAACATTATTTTATATTTCTGGCGGAAAATTTGGAAATTTATTTGGAAAATCAAATAAAAACAACAACTCTGCTTTAGAATCCTCCAATTCCAAAAGCAATTTGGTCCCAATCTTCAATTAATTTAAGACACCAGAAAAATGAAAACAAAAAATCAAAAGATTTGAGAAATGTAGAGAAAAAATAAATAAATTTTGAAATGAAAATGAATTTGAAAATTGTTTGGGTGTTTTTGTTTAAACTTGACCATGAAATTAAACAGAAGCTGATATGAAAATAATCATAATCATCATCTTACTAAGAAGAAGGAAAGAAGAAAAAAAAAAGCCATTTGTGTGTGTGTTGAGAAGAAAAAAGTGAAATTGACATAAATCATCATCATGATCGGGAAATTTGCGTATATTAACCAATTGTTATGATTTAAAGATTGCCTGTCTAGCCGCCAATTGTCTAATATCAGTAGACGTTGTTGTTGTTTGTCAGCATGTGTTTATTATTATTATATATATACTGTATATACATTTAAAAAAATCTAATGTAAAGGATTGTGTTGTCTCGATTAATAATAATAATAATAATAATACCACGAAGACTTAGAAGACTGCTGCTGCTTAATTATAGTTTTTAAAATTAATCAGAGGTTATTACACCTCAACTCTTGAAACTAATCTAGGCCTTACATACATAATATTAATGTACAATCTAACAGTATTATACATACATTGCATACTGCAATTATACATAGGCCCATATATACATACATATATATATATATATATATATATATATATATATATATATATATATATATATATATATATATATAGAAAGAAAGAGAGAGAAAACCAATTTACACGCAACTTCTTCCATTGAGAATCAATTGAATATTTTTCAAAGAAATCTCAACCTAATCAAGAAAATACCGCATTATTTAGGTATAATATACATGTATTAGAATGGCCGTCTGAAGGAATCATCATCATTCTAAGACAATGCCACATTTCAGGTATAACATGGTTACAACAAACATAAAAGTCACATTTTGACTCTTGGTGATGCATATCCATATATACTAACAATAGTATATTTTATATTATTATATTCTGTTATACAGTGTACAATGTATATATGTGTACATTATAAGTATAGTGAGTTAAGTGCATTGAGTTTTCTTCTGAGGAGGAGGAGGAGGAGGAGGAGGAGGGCGGCCCATCATTTCCATCTAGAGCCTCTATTATAGTTTCTTGATTACGTTCAGATTTCTTAAGTAATAATTCAATTGATTTACAATGTGTTGCGTGTAAATAGGCTCTCTACATGTAGAATTTGTACGTTTTCTGTACACAAATATAGGCCTAGATTACAATATAAAAAAGTATTATACATCCATATAGTAACTTGGGTCTAAATTTGCATTTTAACTTACACTTTCTAAGTTGTCAGTCAACTTTTCTCTCCCCTTGGAGCCAGCCCTTGTCAATGGACTCTTTTGGAAAAAGGTTTTTTTTTTGTATCTTCACTGACAATCACATTTACTGTAGTCTAAATTACTCGTTGTAATAGAGTTGGTTGGGTATTACACGTTTTTCATATTACAAATGGAACCTATACTCGGTCTTCTAAAATGTTGCCATTTTTTTCGTCCCTCAACGTATAATGTATAAGTTAAACAATATTGTCCGTTCACCAAGTTGTGGTCAAGAGTTAATAACAATTATAACCAATAGCAAAAAAGAGAAGAGGAAAGAAAAGAGTCCTTTTTAGTTGTTATCAACGTATCACTTTATCAGTTGCATTATGGTGACTCTTTATTTGAATAGATACTCCTGCAAGCAGCCCAGAGGGCCTCTGGTAGACGGACTATTTCGTCCAAAAGCAGCACAGAAATGCATTAACAAAATAAACTTTCATCACATTATACTAGGACTGAGTTGTAACAACACTGAGTTGAATGGTACCAATAGTATACATCTATACATCTATGCCTCGTTGCACAACCTCACCTGGAAGGAAATTCCACTGTCGACAATCCATTGTAACAATGGTTTGTTTAGTTTTTTGAATTTTCAAATTAACCCTTTCATGTAAGATTTATGCTGCATTTCGGAAAACCACTCAAATGAAATCGTTTAACATTATGGATTTATCTATCGTATTGTATAATATCCTATATTAAACGCTTTTTTTTCCATTCATTTTCGCATTCCATTCTATAAATACCTAAAATTGAGATTTTAAAATGAGACTGTCATAGTTATATATAGATCTCTATTCACACAAAAGGCAAAAGTCTCATTAGATTCAAATATAGTGAAACAATTAATCGCATTGCACCTAAAATACTCGCATAATTACTTTCAATTAGCAACTGTTAGTAAATGTTTACATTTCAATGTAAACAACAATAAACTAATCCCCAAATCCACATAGGCCTTTTATAATACAAATATAGTTAGTTCTAAGGGAATAATAGCCCCAACGTTATATTTAATGCATTTTATAATCTAAGCTTTAAACATCTCACTCAATACATGGACTTAAAACATAAAACGCTTACAGGTTTAGAAATTAACAATTTAAGATATTGTTAATACATTAAAGCAGAATATTGCCTGAAAATAGTACTGATTCTAGTCTAAAACATGCTTAAGAATTGGAATAAACAATGGGAAGGCCTTTATAATTTTAAGGACCATCCTCGTCCCACACACAACCTACAGGACACAAACAATCAGTAAACATCATATAATAATATAACACAATCTTGAGATACATAACTATTGCTAATAACCTCACTCACATGTAATTTTAATAATTGAAATCTACATTACATTAAAAAAACGTAGGCCTGCCTATGTGACAAAATGGCTGACCTTCAAATTGAATTTGAATCAAAACAAGCAAAAGCACAAGACATTTACGAGGTAATGAATGGATAATTAGTTGTGAATTTACATGAAAAGGTATTATTATTATTATTATTAATCTATAGACTAAATGATAGGTCCCAATGTGATAATGGCATAGGGATATCCTACCTCATTAACATATAAACGTTATTTTAATATGTATTATTCGAAAATATATATATATATATATATATATATATATATATATATATATATGTGTGTGTGTGTATGTATTCCTATGAGTGGGTTTTAAATGTTTTAAGTGAGTGAATGTGTGTGTCAAATTGAAGCCCATGATGCATGGCAATGAACACAAAATGGATTCCAAATGGATAAATTACATGATTATTGCTATTTGATATTATGCAGAGAAATTAAATATGAACCCAGAAACACGTCACGGACCAATTTCTCATTATTATTATTATTATTATTATTATTAAAATTCAAACCTATATTATATTAATAGATAAAAAAGATTTTCCTGTAAAGTGCTTCATTATCCAACAATAATAGACTAAATGACTATGAATGAATGAACCCCTGAAGGTGTAATAGTGTAAAGGGGGGAGGAGGCTAGGTGAGAGGACACACAAATACAATTTACTGATAACAATGCGTTTTACATATAAATAAATGAAGCCAATAATAATGCACACAAACAAAACAGGATAAAAAAAACCTTAATTACTAACATTAGTATAAACCAAATAACAGCTAATTTAACGATTAGATTTTGGTTTTTTTTAGGTCTTATGGCCATTTGATCACACATCTAAATATCATCACATTCCTATTTTATGGTCATTATATCGTGGTCCTCCTCCTCCTCCTAAACACCGAAGATATGTATTTTCATCTATTTCAAATTCCCCAATTTAGTTCTCATTGTAATAATGTCATTGAAGTTCAACACAAGAGACTAGAAAACCATTGTTGGGTTTCACATAGGTGCGACATGAAATGAATGAAGTGTCACATATGAAGTGACATCGGATAAACAATAATATATACATGTATATATACAAGGTACAAAAATAAACAAATATACTTTAGATAGACAGATAGATGTCGCGTGTGTCATATTGAAAAAAGAGGGGGGGGGGGGGGGAGAGAGAGAGAGAGAGAGAGAGAGAGACCAAAGTGCCTCACTCACTGTCAAGTGCCTTTTTGTCTACTCGGAGAATAGAAATCAATAGGTCATTTTGTGTGAATTACTAAAGTCACCAAGTTCAAGGGGCTTATTAAGAGGCTAAACAAACAACAAACAATAAATGTTGCAAATTAAAAAAATATGGTGAACACAAATTAGAAATGTATTTCCTAATTCTATTAATATCCTTTTCACAATTACAACCGTCGAGATTCTGGGTCCAAATTCAAGAAGAAAGTTTTGTAATTCAACTTGAACTCTCTAAAACATGGTTCCAATATTGAAAAAAAAAACTGTATTCATTTTAATTCAGTTGAGTACACCTGTAATCAGCTCGCGAGCCATATGTAACAGACCCGGGGGGGGGAGTCATTTAGACAATTCGTCACCAAATTGAATTCGTTCTAAAACAGAACTAATCTATGTGACCAACAATGGTATTCTGTAAAATAGAATATTTTCTTAGGTTTGGAACCTCGGTTCGAGAAGAGTTGAATATATTGTTTCGTTTGTTTTTAATTCGGGCCTTTTATTTAATTTCTTCCACAGTTCTTTTTTTGTTTCCCGTTTATTCGTTGCTAATTAATCGTCCTCCCCTTACCTGAGTCTGTGTAAGGCCAAGGGATGCGGCCAATTCGGCCCTTTCCGGAAGCGCCAAATATTGGGTCCTCTGAAATCTCCTATTCAGTTGTTGTAACTGAAGGCTCGAATAAATGGTTCTTGGTTTCCTCATCTTTTTGCCTTTTCCATTCACACGTAACGTCTCTTCCATTTGGGATTTTTCTGCAATGGAATGAAGTAAGAGACCTAAATGTAGAATAAATATACAAAAATACAATTATAAACAATATTTTATTTTTATAAAAAAAAAAAGATTTCTCTGTTTATTCCTATAATAACGTTTTATATTTATATATATATATATATATATATATATATATATATATATATATATATATATATATATATATATATATATAAATGTTGATTGTTATTGTCCATATATACATGTACAGCATGTGATATTGTTATTGTTGTTCTCGTAATCATTTGAGTGAAGTTTCCTGTTTTCTATGAGAACAAAAAAGAGAGGACTTAACTCTGGTAAAGTTACATTCTACAAGAGACCCTTTTTTTTCCTTTTGCATATTATGGATGGGAAAACTTAATAGTTATAATCACAATAGACTGTCTAATGGGGTACAATTCTCTCCCCCCCCCCTCACCTTAAAATCCAAACCTGACAGGGGGGGGGTTGTTGTCTTTTTGTTGTTGTTGTTGTTTTACAGTGTGCATCATCATCATCATCATCATCATCATCTGTCTTATTACCATATGCCATCTAAAGTGGTCCATATTTACTGTGTGATATTAATATAATATCTACCCCCTTCCATATTTCCAATCGGGAAAAATTAACATTTTCAGAAATGCAGATAGATTCGCTCAGATTTCTAGATGGAATAGCTCTTTCTCTCTCTTTCTCCCCCTTTGATTCCCGGGGTTTTGTGTCCTAAGTAGCGCTGAGACACAAATTTGAGGACAGCAAATAGCTAAATTCCAGATTTAAAACATTAAAAAAAAGAACAAAAATCGGGGAGGGGGGGGGGGGGGGGGGAGAAGAAAAATACAAATAAAATCTGGATTTTCAAACTTATTTCAAAATCAGCAGAATCAAATTAAACAACAATTTACTGTAGTTTTTCAGTGTTAATCTTGAAGCGAACTTGACTAGCCGTAGATATATTTTATTTCTGTTATAGATCTAAATTGTTTTATAGCCTTATTTAGTTCTAGTTGGATAGAATCTACATCAAATATGCTAATATAGTGAATCTAAAAAAATTCATAAGTTTTAAAAACAAACTGAAAAATTGCAATAAAAATGTAAAATCGGGATGAAAACATCATTTTCGAGAATTCGGCCTTTTTTTCCCGAGAAAATCTGAATTTTAAATTTGACTGTGATCAGCTTAACTGTATGCAAATATCGGAAAGCACTTTAATTCCCAACATTCTGATACTTTGGTTGTTTCAGGAAAAGTTCACTAATTTCCTAGCAGTCCCTATAGTGATACGTTTGATCCCGATTTTTTTAAATACGGCTGCTGGTCCGCGTTTACCTCAAAATTTAGAAATTTCAAACTGTAGCTATATTTTTCTTCTAGAAATTGGCGCAAATCTATATCAGTTGCCTTTATTGCACCATAAACTAAATTTTCCACCAGAAATAGATTATTTTACATTCCAATTGATCGTTATAGCCTCATCCATGCAAGACAACAGTACACTAAGGAGCAGGCAGGTGGTCGAAACAGGAGAAATCCCCTAAAAAGCTCTCTTCTCAGTGGGGGTACAATTATAAAAAGGGATCCATCCATCCTCCTTGTGAAGAAAGGACAAATTACGAAATGGGACCTTTAAATTAATTTAGGAAATTAAAGAAATTACATTTTTTTCAAGATCTTATCGACCAGTTCTGATATTTCCATCTGTTTATCTTCGATTCCCTTTTTGTGTTCGTTTCTCGCAATGTTTTTATTTGTGATTCAATTGTGACTAAGATCAACAACAATCACAAACAACTAAAAGAAAATAAGTTACTTTTCAAGAATGAAGAGGATATACAAACACAGCCCCATATTATATTTACTTAGTAGATATTCAATCAGTTAATATAATTATATTCTAGATTAATAAAGAATTGCTTTTATTGACTGTTTTATAACTTGCAACTTGTGTCGTTTGCTTGTTTGTTTGTTTTTTTTCAAACGCGTCAAACCATTTAATATCTTAGCGAATTTTTTTTTTAAAAAAATCACTAGGAATAATAAAAAAAAAACCCCAACACCTTTTATTACCTATTCCTATAGAACCATAAAATAATCTCTTCTTTCTCTAAATAAATAATCTAAATGACTGGAAGTGTAAAAAGGTAGTCAATAAAAAAAAACAGCTTCAAACATCAATGATGATGATTGTAGTCAATAAAATTAAATACTGCTTAATATATAGGAGAGATCTAACTTCAAACAAACTGAACTCAATTAAATGCTTTTTAATAGACCACCTTTTTGTGTTTAAATCTCAATTTAAATGAATCTCATTCAAATTGTGTCAGCTATTCTTATGGAGAGACTTATATACTGAAGGATAGGAGGAACCGATTTCAGATTTTCAAAATGTAAACAGGGCTTTCTCGATTATTATTCTATCTTTCTCAATTGCAAATTATGAGTGAAACTTCAATGTGTCTCAGAAACTAGAAGGGGAGAAATCATTCATATCTTTCAAAATTAACTTTTTTTTTATAGAAAAACGAATGACTGGTTCTCATATAAAAAGTTTATTTTGAAAGAAATCAAAATTAAAAAAATACCCTTAAGAGAGAGAGACCCCTCTAGTTTCTAGTTTCTATTAAAAGTTTCATTTTCAAAAATCAGCTGTTTCATAAGGGCCAACCAATAACGAGTTGGATTCAACTTTTGGTTTCTACTTTCTTATTGAAACCAACAACTATTTCGAATTTGGAAGAAATCAAAACGACCAAATAAGAAAAAACTTTTTTTTTCTTGGACACAAAAATTGTTTTAAAATATTTTCTGAATAAGTAACTGATTTTTTCAAACTTTTCATTGTTCTTCTATTAACTAAGGTAGAGACTAGAAGAGTAACTATATGACTTTATTTTTCAAAATAAACTTTTTTTTTAGACGAAAGAATTTTTTAAAAAAATGTTGTCTGCTTAAAGTTGAGTAATTTTCAAACCTGAAAAAAGGTTTCTAAATTAAAAGGTAACAATCTTCTTAAAGAAGAGTTTTCATGTCAACTTTGTGTTAATTTGAATCCTTTAAAAACAGAATAATCGAGAGTTCAAAGGGCGTTTTAAACCACCTTATAAGATGTTCCAAAGACCTAAATAAAAAGCAGAAAAAAATCGATCATCGATAATGTTGTTTAAATCAGAAATCCCTAATTTGTATATTCAAAAGTGTTGATCTTGTTGAAAATGTACCCCGAGGTAAAAGAAGAAGAGGAGGGAAAAAGAGACACACAATTGAATATTCAATTCAAAAAGAAGAAGAAGAAGATTAGAGAATAATAAGAGCGGCCATAATATTATGTCTATGTTTATATGTGTCTTGAATGACTCCATGATTACAATGATTACTGATGATTACAATGATGATGATGATGATGATGATCACCATAATGATCATTATGATATATAGTAATCTTATACGGGTTAGAAATATAAGCTTATAAAGGCTTGTTGTGGAGAGAGAGAGAGAGAGAGAGAGAAAAGGTGGGCTCTTAAGAGCCGACAGGAGGGGGGGGGGGGGGGGAGGGGGGCTGCTGATTAAGAGAGAGGGGGGGGGGCCCAGTCGTCGTCGTTACACTTTTATATTTCTAATAATCAATCAGGAGAAATAGAAAGAGAGCGACAACCAAAACAGAGCATGCACGGGCCTCACAATCAATGTCTTCTTACCGTCACGTGGTGGAGACGCGCAAGGCGTTTGATAAGAGCTGAGGTAGGGATGGGTCGAATGATGGTAAGTATTATGCGCATTCATCGTGGAGAAGGGATAGGCACCGAGGGGCCTGGCCGGTTGAGCCGAAAAGGCGCTGTCTCCGTGCTGACTGACCACCGGCGGTTGCGTCGAATACGTAGTTCGTATCTGATACGGAGAACCGTGATGGGTCATCCCGGCTATCCCCTGCTGTTGCAGTTCCATAAAAGCAGATTTACTGCTTACCTCTTGATCCAGTGAATCCGTAGCCCCCGCCATATTGGCGTACGGACTCGTGAGATCCGTGAAGTTCAGCGTGGTGGCTGATGGGGGGGCAAACAGGGTCAAATGAAACTTAATGGTCGTCTCTCAAAAACACATGAGAGACAACATAAAAAAGAGAGAAAGGAAACGGGAGGAAGAGGAAGACTCTCCTGTCCGAGCCTCCGAGACCGAAAAACGGTGATTCGTGTTAATGTGTGTGGGCCGCCTTCTGCTACAGAGATACCGAAAAACACACTCCGTTCCACGGTCGGGACCGTCTTCTCGAGTTCCGTATCACTCTCAGCGTAAGTTTCACTGTCAAGAAGAAGAAGCACCAAAAAAAAAAAACACAATTTAAAACTACACAAATTCACTGTGTCCGATGATGATGAAGTGGATGATGACACACCGAGAACATTTAAAAAAAAACCACCTTTTTGTCAGATGTTTTAAAATATGGTTTATGGGGTCCAGGTAAGAAGAGTAAGCACACACACACACACACAGTTACTGGACTCGTTCCTTTCGGTCGCATAAACTATTAAAAAGTAATAGTAAAGGTGTGTTGAGGTGTTGTTTTGGAGGGGGGTCAGTTGGTGGGAGGTTTAGGCAAGGTAGAAAGAGAGAGAAGAAGAAGGAGGAGGAGGTGGAGGTGGAGGGGGGTGCCCACTTCCAACAACAACAGCACCACCTTTTAAGTTAAGATCGAACTCACTCACTCACTATACTCTCTCGGGGTGATCTCTCTCTCTCTTTCTCTCTCTCTCTGTGTGTTTCCCTTCGTTAAGCCCAAGTTTTCTCTTCATGTGGTGCTGGATATGACGAACCCACTTAAAAATCTTAAAACCAAAAAAAAGTACGGCCTCTTTTCCAATAGTATACAAACCAACCGGTGAGTGTGCCGCAGGAGCTCCACCTACGAACGACATCTCCGTCTGCTATTGGCCAACACAACACGCCTTAATCCGAGTACACTTTGCAATAATACATTCGGCCATTTGCTTTTACTACTGAACACCACCAGAGAAAAAAAAAGCCTTTTCTACTCTCTTCCATCCTCTCTCTCTCTCTTTCTATGTGAAAACCAGAGGGGGACAAAAATCATGAAATATGAAATGGTGGGCCCTTCTAGAAACTAACGTCATAAGGTCCACACCCCTCATAACCGATACATTTGTGCACAGCACACATCTAGAAACCTATCATAAAAAAACATTAATTTTAAAATATGGCATTTTTTCTTCACACCTCCCCCCCCCCTTTTTGGATTTTATTTTACCTGTGTCCACTCTCTCTCTCTCTCTCTCCTTGTCCACCTCCAATCATAGGTGTGACCTTCTAGTAATGTGGACAATAATCCTTTCCTATTCACAGGCTTCCCCATACACATATATAAATGCAGATCTATATAGGAATCTTGGTTCTTCTGGAAACAAAAAAAAACTTTCAAATTCATCAGGGATTTTAATTGCGAACAAAAGACAGAAAATGAAAACCCTACTGTCTTTGTGTCGTCCATCTGCAAAAAGAACAATGAAAATGTTTGAAGAAGAAGAAAAAAACCACAAAAGAGATTTGGATTTAATCCTGTCGACCAGAAAATGAACCCCCCCCCCCCCCTTTTAATGATCGATACACATCGATTAGACTAGAGCATGATTGACCAACGGTCAAACTTGTGCGATGTGCTGAAGTGCAACGTGAAGAGAGAGACAGAGAGAGACCACAGCCTTACACCTTTTACACTTTATATAAATAAGAACAAAAAAAAACACATTCTGTAATATTATTATGAAAAGGTGTAAACGTGTGACGTCACACACACTCTCTAGTAACACCAGTTTCTAACTGTTTTTTTTTCTTCTCTCTTTTTATTGATACTCTCTGTCTCTCTCTCTCTCTCTCTCTCTGTATGTTTGGTCAAGTGGTATCTATAGCCACATTTATACAATAAATATAAACACACAATGGAAATATAGATGAAGAAGAAGACTCCAACAATGAAAAATAATATTTGTTGGGATTATTTCTTTTCCTACACATAATATACTGTATATATCTATCAGAAGGTGTTTTTCCTATGTCTATATAGTCAGTCACCTGGCACTTTTTTTTAACAGTGTTCTTGTGCACCTGCCATTTCAGTGTTTGTTGTTGTTTTACTAATATAGGATCCTCTCTCTCTCTCTCTCTCGCTTTCTATTTACAATGGAACTATCACTCCCCGGTGCCCACCAAACCCCCCCCCCCCCCGGATTCTTCTTTGATCCAGGTGATAATGATGACGATGAGTGACCAACATAACATGCTCACAATTTGACATGTCAATGTTATGTAATTCGGAAGATATTATGCGTGATGGGAAGTTATATTTGACTTTGTATCAGAATGGAGAGAGAGAGAGAGAGAGAGAGATGAAATAAGGTAATATCATCATACATTACTAAATACAATATATAACTTCCAATCAGCCATAATGTTGCAAGTTCTAGGCTTTCGTCCTCCACATCCCTCCGCAGTATGTGGAGTCTGATAGTTAGCGGCACCTAACAACGAAAGCAATGAAACCTATTTTGTATTTGCTTATCAAATATAATGTTGGTTAATTTCCATTTTAACAGCATTTTAACAGCATTTTCAGGTATAAAGTCGTCCACCCCCCCCCCCCCCCCCCTCTACAACCAATAATATCGATCACTATTTTAGATCGATATACAAGACGTGTGAGTTTTGACGTTCTAAATAGAAAATTGGAAGATACTCGACGCCTTCCATGCTGAGCCGAATCTCCGTGTTACTGAACGGTGGTTGCGCCACAGTAGCGATGAGTGGCGACCGCCACCTTTTTTGTCAGTGACCATAAAGGTCATACCAGTGGCCAGCACTGATTGATAGTGGGCCATTGTTTTCAGTGGTGGTTCGTGCTAAACAGGGTAACAATCCGGACCTACAAAAGTGGACATTAACTTCCAATCTCCCCCCCCACCCCACATCCAAGTTACGACATTTGAAAACAAATTTCAAAGTGAATCTGATGCAACGAAAAAGTAATATTTCTCTCTCTCTCTCTTTCTCTCTATTCAGACGTTAGACGTCAATATGCCTCCTAAATATAACGCACCGTATTAACGACGGTCGTGAGACCACAATCTACCACACGTGTTCAGTCCACACATACACACACACACACAGCCATGCGTTAATTCTGCCACCGTAACGCCATAACAGTGCAGAGATCTATTCCGCACATGGTGGCGCAAATTAAAACCGTTTTAAAATATTATTATTATTATTAATATTAGCTAATAATATGGAGACATATTAAATTATGTAAAGTGTGGAGAGACAAAAAATTCAATTAACAAAGATTAGTCAATTAATTAAAAGTGGCAGGTAGGTAGGCCTTTTGTTAAAGTTAATTATACTTTGACTGACTGACTCATTTAGTCTATATTATAAAACTGCATTAGGACACACTATATCACATGAGACTAAATTACGTTAACTGTTTGTTTGTTTTCTCTTGCGTTAACAGTTACAGTTACTTTTTTTTAAAAAAATCCAAACAGCAAAGAAAACAAAAATGAATGATTCATTTTCTAAAGTGACAATTATACTATATATTAATAATAATAATAATAATAATAATAATAATAATAATAATAATAATAATTACCAAAACTGAATTGTCTGGTCAATCCTTATAACTTGGTTTGACAAGACAATTCAGTTCTGGTTTTTTTTGTTGTGATTCGTGAGCAAACAACAACCAGACGGAGGGGTATTTGTACAATTTGACCACTGTGACAATGTGAGAAAAAACATGCTGATGATTGGGGGGGGGCATTGTAAAACAAAGTTTTCTATGTTTGTAAAACACCTTTTTAACATTGCTTAACAAAGTAAGACAAAATTCAAGAGGCAAAAACATTGTATGACTAATTCCACTTGAAAGTTGAAACCGCACTTATCGAATAGAAAAAAGAAATACGCCACCATTACAATTATACAAAAGTAGGAATAAACAAAAATAAGTTACACATCCCTAAAACTGCACTCCATAATAATAAAAACTAGAATAAGTATTAAGTGAACACGTTGCAACATAAAACAAAATAACACGAGCATAACAAATAGTTCCCCCCCCCCCCGCCTTATTGCACAATGAAGGCACTGAATAAGCGCCATATTTAACAAGAGCGAAATTAAACAAACGTCAGATTTTTGACTTTTATTTTTTTTTTTTTTCAGTCGCTTCAAATATTAGCAATTAAACAAAAAAAAACGTCCCTCAATTACTCAATGAAAAGCAATTTTCATCATTTAAAAATGTATTTCATTTTTCCACTTATTCCAACCATAAATACAAACAAAATTCATTCATGTGTGTGTTGATGTTGCTGGATACATTGAAATTTTTATTCTAATTAACTCAAAGGTAACAACACACAAGAATAAACACGTATGGATCTTTTAAATATCCGTTCTTCAAGTGCAACTTAATTTGAAAGGCGATAAATATGCACATTGCACATAATTATATTTATATATATAATAAAAATGGTAGATCAACCAAGAGACATGAACAACAACAATAGGTGTGTTCAGACCTACAGTATATGTAAGACTTGTTCCAAACTCAACACTCGAAGAGAAAACATGAAAGCAAAATGGCACACACACCACTTAGAATGTACAGACATATGTATTTATTATATGTATGTGTGGTTTTGGTGAATTTTCAACAGGTAAAAAAAAAACTATATGTAGACTACAAGAAGATGTTTTAAAAGTTGAGAGAGAGAGAGAGAGGAAATGTGGCCTCATGCCATCAGGTTGGTCACTTCAAAGGGAACCGTCTGTAGTATGGCCTCAGAGGAAACAGATCTATGGCGCCACTTTGGTGGCGATGGCCTACAGCCCTATAATATTATAGAAGAAACACACTCAGGTAAGAAAAGAATGAAACAAGAAAAAAATGGATGGTGAGGAGAAGGAAAAGGTACGAAAGAGAGAGAGAGAGAGAGAGAGAGGGAAAAAAAACCCGAACGCTGCCGCCAACGTAGAAATATAAAAGAAAGCAAACCTGAAGAAAAAAAAATATATATATATATGTATAGGAGGAGGAGGAGGAGGAGAGTGTATACCGCCGCCACCACCGGCCACCGTCGCCGTCGCCACTACTGCCACAGGTAGACACATAGACTACATACTGTTCAGTTCCACTACTCACCCTCCAGTGACCAGTCCAGCCCACTCTCTGCATGGGAACACCATCATCATCATGTTTAACATGATGATAATGACCACCACTACAGTAGGCAACGAATACAGGGTGTGTCACAGTGGTCAATATACTATTGACCATTCTGACAAACCGTTAAATACACTAATATAATGTGTCCCAAAAACAATGAATACAACCAATTTGGTTGTTGTTGTTGTTAATCACTGCCATGTTTATATTTTCTTAAATACAATTTAATAATTTCATATTTAAGAGTAACAATAAAATATTAGATTATGTTTAAATTATCTCAAAATGTCGTCCATTTTCATCAAGGCATTTTTGCTGAAATCGGTAACCGAATTGTCGTGCAATTGCAATATATTGCAATTGCACGACAGTTCTCTTCAATTTTGTTGCCTTTTATATAAGAGAGATGACTGAATACGTACATTATATTTATTATATGTAATATTAAAAATCAAATGCAATCTGCTAAAAGCCTAAAACAGACATAAATTTATTGATTTCAACTTGTACTCTGCAAAATCTTATTTCAATATTTTATATTGAAACAAGATTTGCGATTAGACTAAAGTGATGCAAATTCCCTTGTCTTCCGAGTCAAATTTTAAAATCGCCTGTAGAAATAAGAAATTCATTTGAACACGATGTTTTGGGCCACTGTTGACCCAATGACCACCTGATGATGATGATGATGTAGGCTCATTAGAATTCTATATATATGCAATGGGACAGTTCGGATTTTCGGTTGTTGTTTTTTTTTTCAGAAGAAGAACAAACTTGAAGAAAGAAAAAAAAAAAAGATTCTTCTGGACAGGTGGGCGGAATAAAATCCTCGAAAAGGGGCGTTCAGTCGTAGATGACCTTGTCATTTTCTTCTTTCAAACATGAAATGCCAAAATAAAAATATACACGAGGAAGAAAGTTTATAATTTACTTTTCAAACGCAAAGTGCATCGTAGGAACTTACGATATTTCATCATCGTCATCGTCATTTCTCTCTACCCTCTACCCCACCCCTCATCCTCCCCTTATAGTGTAGTAGTAGCAAGTTCTTTATTAAAAATTAATAATAAAAATGCTATCGTAATCTTATAAAATGCAATCGATCACTGAAATACATTGGTATTTCATCAATATTGCAATATTAACCAATGGAAAATAAAATACATAATTCTGAATTATACGATTTCAGACCGATTAAATAGGATCAGTTTAACTAAGAGAATTTTTTTTTTATTCAACTAATAGTTAACTATATAATAAAATATAAAACCTAAAAACTAGCTCGTTTTAAGTATGTAAGTTTAAAATATTAGTTTCCTATCTCTCTCTCTCTCTCTCTCAATGTAATTTCGAGAATGTAATCGCGATTCCTTTTATCAAAAACGTTAACAACTAAAATACCTGATAAGATTGAAATGGGATTTTTTTTTTATTAAAAAAGGCCTATTACAAGTTGTGTATATACCAATGATGTAAACGAATTGCAGAATGAAGCAACTTTATAAAAAAAAAATAGTCCTTCAAAGAGGAAATGTTTCTATATTTGTTGTACCAAGGAGAAGGAGGAGGTCTTCTTTCTTGTCTTTCTTTGTCAGCAGTTTCAGTTTTTTCTTTCAGGTATTTTCTTTTCTTCATCATTTTTTTCTTTCTTCCTTGTAAAATACAACAACCGACCTGAAGACTAAAAAAAAAAGTCTTCAAGTGATGGCGTAATGGAAGCTACATAAATATATATTTGAAATCTCCCCCCCATCCACCATCACCCCCTTCCACCACCATCATCTACAAACTAAACCCCAGGTGAAATGTGTGTGTGTTGTGGTACAAGACAGGCACCTTTTTTTTTTCTACACTGAATGTGGGCCCATGCATGAATGCATATTCACCGGAAACGCTTTTTGGGGTTTTGCTTTTCTTGCAAAATAATATAACATCATCATCCTCCTTTGGTGGCACCCAAAGAACGTTTTCAACAGAGAAATATATATATACACATGTAAAATAAAAAGTCCCATGCATGAACGTATTAATCATATTCTGTACTTTACACCATATACTATATAAATATACAATGCATATGTGGAGCGCCCCCTAGATGACCTTTGAACTCTACCACCCTCCATACATAATAAAGGGAAAAAAACAACCTCCAATGATGTGACGATGATGATGATGCCAGTGAACCTGTGTGTTGTAATTTCTTGTTGTTTTCTTGTGACTTGAGAGTCCAGTGTCTTTTCTTTTTACATAATACCACCCTATTATCATTATTAGATTATTATAAGGTGTTGCTGCAACACAAATATCATTATTTTTTTTATTTAAAAATGGCATTGGTGGCGGTGGTTTACAGGAATTGTCAGGAATATCAAATCTATCATCTAAAATAGGGCTGATTTCAGGGCTGAGAGAATTTAAGAAAACTTCTTTTTTAAAAACAAAAAAACTACGGAACTTTCAGAATAGCTGGAATTAAAAGTCAATTGCACTCAAAATATAAAATCCAATTTCCATGGAAGAAAAATGACAGAAAATAAAATTTTATTTCTGATTTTTCAGTTTATTTCAAATTTTGAATTTTTTTTACTGCAATTAGTACATTTGACCTACTCAAATTTAGAATCTCCAACTACATGAAATTTCTATTAAGACATTTTCTAATATAAACAAAGAGAGTCCTGTATTTGAGGCTATATCATGTACATAAAGAAACCCTTACATATACTTAGTAGATTAACGATCGTTAAGTTTGCTGGAAGAAAACATTGAAAAACTAATTGCCAATTAAGTTATAATATGTTGTTGGTTGATCTTCGAATACATTCAGTTCGAAATTCCCAACTTCATTTTCTTTTCGAATTTTTCCATCTTTTCTTTTTAAAAAAAATCTCGGATTTTTCCTAATTTGTCTATTTTTCTTCATAAGATCTGAACTTTTCTGATAACCTAAATCCATAAAGACATATATAAACTATACAAGCTTTCGTTATTTCTAGTTATTTTTGTTTTACATGACGATGTGGTCAATATATTTTCTGGGATTTTTCAATTCCATTTCTAACTATAATTCATTGATTCTGATCTAATATCAACCAAACCAATCAACCGGTTGCATAAGTTTTTTTTAAAAAAATGAGAATAATAGCGATTAATAAATATCTACGACGATCGCGATTAATCATACATTTTCATCTACGAAATCTACAATATTGTCCTTTCCTTGCTTCAGTGCGTTGATTTGCGTGGGATTTTATTTTTTCTGTTGTTGTCCATCGAAGCACGCAAACAAAACAAAACTGCAACAAGAAACAAAAACAAGTTCATACCCTCCCCTCCCTCCCTTTTCACGCCACCTTCATTTGGCCATTGTCCATCTATTACATTATATATGTATAGGCCTATATCATCCTCTCATCAACAACAACAACAATACTTTTTGAAACATATTGGCTAATGTTTTTACATTACTATTATTATTATTCTAATATTGATCATCAATTGGTGGCGCCTTTAGTTAGGACGTTCACACGCTCATTTACCTTATAACAAACACACTTCAAAGACGTTGGCCTATGTCGCACGTAGTCTGACGTAGAAACTCAATCTAATCTTCGAGCCCAATCAATCAGGCTAAATGTGACACATCACCTGTACCTCTTCACATCCTATGCATCCAAACCTATAGCACTGAAACAGACCACTTTTAGCAAGTTGTCAATTTCGACTGTAAAATGTGGTTGCAATGTATAGCACACACAAAGAGACAACTAGACTTCATTTTGCAGTCGAAATCGACCACCAAAAGTGGTCTGTGTGCCATGACCCTAGAAATGTAGATCTATAATTTGAGATTTATAGAAAAGAGGTTTCTGATGACAAAATATCATGAGAAACAAAATGTAATCCAAACTTGAAATGATTTTCAACCTCAAAGGTGAATACAAACACAAAGGAATTGTATTTTTTTGCACAATTGACGGTCCAATAAACAGGTTGGGGAGGGGGGGGGAATAACTACTAACTGGGCCCACCTCACACTGTGTTCACCATATTATATTATTCGTTCTCTTATTACTTGTGCTGGGTATGAATATGGGAAGAAATTGTTCATAAATTACTCTCAAAAAACGCTGTCGAATGTTTCACGCAGTTCTTTACAAAATCATATTTTCTATATAATAAGTCTTTTTATTTCTTGGCAGCCATTTTCAAATAAATTACTATATAACACACTCCACCTCCCTTATAACACTTGGCCATATATGTTGGGATTTTTTTTTCTATTGCAAAATAGAAATGCCAAAAAAAAAAAATAGCTACAGAGCGTAGGCGGCCACTTCACAGTCTACCTATATAATATATATACACAATATATGCGCTTCTATTGTCTTTTTTTGTTGTGCGAAAGCCAAATCCTATACATATTATGTGTATATTACACATATGGGACATAGAAGTCCATTGTAAGTGTATAAAGGGTCCTTTTAGAACATTCAAAAATGATGATGAAGAGACCCCCCTTTGGGGCCTACACACATATTCTGTTCAACTATACTATTCTCTCCCCGTGAAACTTCATGAAATGAAACAAAATCACAAAGCATATATAGAACCTAATTTAAGATTTTTCTACTATACTCTATTTAAAACCTAATTTTAAAAGAAATCATAAAACCAGAAATCTGAAAATAAATCCTGATGTTGTTCCAATTATTCATACAGTTAGTTCAATTCTCATTTGTGTACAAATAAATGGAGTATAGGTTCTTAGCAAACATTATATATTGGATTCTGTTTTAATGAAGGTTAATTATTAGTCAAATGTAGTGCTAAACTAATACATATTAGATGGAAATCATTAAGAATATGTCCCAAAATTTCTAAGTGAAAGCTTATGCTAAACTAACCAACCTGCCTTACATTAAATTTCCTATCGAAACGTCCATGAGTTTAGCACTACCATTGACTTAAAAACCCAAAAGTTTCATATAAAAGTTTAGCTCTCTATACCTCTGACAAAAATAGTGCTAAACTTATCAACTTTTTAAAAAGAAGTCTCACTTAAAAGTTGATGAGATTAGCATTAGCTTTGAGTTAAAAACCATTACGAATATGACCCAATAAAGCTAAACTTTGTTCTTAATCATGAAGCATGTATAAATATATTTGTAAAAGTACATTTATTCACCAAAACAAAAGACACACTCGAGGAAGTTTGTGTTTTTTTCTTCTTCTTCTGGATACTCAAGAGTGAGTCTGAAATGAGGGAAAGGGAATTGGTACACATTTATTCCCAATATATGTACAGTATATGTCGCCGCATCCATTTGGTGTCCATTGTCCATGACACGAAATGTATGTCCATTTCGCGTTTTGCATCTGAGGCCAATCGATGTGCATTTCGCGAAATGGCCATACATTTCGTGTCATGGACAATGACACCAAATGGATGCGGCGACATATTACACCGGTGGTCTACAGGCTTTAGCATAATAATAATAATAATAATAATATATAATAAAAATAATGTCAACCTGAGAAAGTTAACATTTTGTACTCTCCTATGACATCTCCTATAATAAGGCTCACATAAAAACCAATCTTATCAATATATATTATACAGTGTGTGCACACGATGACATTCATTCTATTAATATGTATTAATGAGAGATGTACAGAAGAAATAAGAGAGTGAGAGTTCTGTTATTTTCACACCACCCATCAACGAAGTTTGACGGTGATGTTCGGAAGGTTCCTTTTCTTAAGAAAACTGTGTCTGTACAAACTTAACAATAGAAATTCACTGCAACTTCGTCTTCCTAGGTGTTTTTTTTTAATTTGCATATAAAAAAAATCCCATTTTAACAAAAGACACTTGGAAAAAAGTTTAAGCAAATTGATGTGCACGCGTTCGTTCTTATAACTGAATAATAATGCAGACACGTTTTACAACTTGACAAATTTGAAATTTCTATATGAGTGATTCAGAGGTAAACTGTGTTAAGTCACAAAACCTAAATTTTACATGAGAGTCATTTGAAAGTTTTTCTCTTCATTGAAGTTAATGGGACATAACATGGTATACCATCGTCTAGCGGCCGATGTGTAAAACGGTGGACTTAACACTGTTTACCACTGATAGAACTTGACAATTTGATTCACAACACAATTTACATCTGAGGCATTCATATATTCTACTTCAGGGGTTCTCAACCGGGGGGGGGGGGATTCTCCCGAGGAGGAATTTTAGGGTTCTGGGGATTCTAGGGGACTGTTTAGTCAGTTTACTCTGTTGTGTAGCAGTGTAGCCTAATTACTTATGAATATCAAAAATTACTTTTATTCAAGTTTTAAAACCCATCAACATTTTCTATTTTTTATTAAATTTGTAAAACTCCACTACAAAAATAATCCAAATAAAGTTCGGGACACACATGGCCGGGAATGAGCTAGCAATCTGTTTCGAGATCGTGATGTGGCATGGAAAAAAGTGAAGATGGCAATATCCACGGGGGCTCGGTGACAGGGCCAAGGCCCTGTCCTGTCACGGCATGCTGTTGTGAAAACATAGATCTACGCATAAAAATTTAACGGTGAAATTCCTCCACCGGGTGACGGTCGTCACTTGACCGATCTACGGACATGTGTTTGTCCCGACCTTAAATGTATTTGTACTAATGTAGGGTGGGGATGAGACCTTCTTACATAATTATGAATGATGAAAAGGGTGCATGGGGCAACAAAAAAAAAGGTTGAGAACCACTGTTCTATAGTTCTACTTGACCATTTTGGTTGCTTCGATGTGGGGAAGACACACAAACATACACTTATAGGTCTAACTATATTGTAATAGTAGTGATCTAGTAACAAAGTCATTAGATCAGAGATTGTCATTTGACACGAACTGACCATTTATTTAATTCGCCCCCCCCCTCCCACTTAATATTAAACGATAACAATTTAATAAAAATTATTATTTCATATTTGCTCCTTTTCTATTTTAATTATAGGTCTAATTTCATGAGCAATTTGATTTGATTATTATATTTAGACCAAAAGAATACACCTCGGTATAGAAATAAATATAGGAGTCCCTCTCACTATAGGAGGCCTGAGCCCATATTATAATTTAAGCGAAGAGAGATTATGATTATTATTATTACATTATTAAACTGACTGACAAACTGCAAACACATGATCATTTTCTCCACATGTAATGGGGGCCAATTTTACATTATAGGTATAGCAGCCATTTACAGACACTTAGATATAAGTTAAGCTTTAAATAACAGTGATTTCTTCTACACACACACACACACACACACAAGGCACACGCATATAACCAACCAAATTAAGCATAATTTCAACTTAGATTCAATAAGTGTGTGTGTGTGTGTAATTTATCATATTAAAATATAGGCCTATAATAATAATAACAATAAAAGCAAATATAAAACAGTTGCATATTACATATGAGGACGGGAGGGAGGCTAACACACACATTGCGCCTTCAACCAACCACTTAACCTCAAAGTTGTACTTCTGGTTCTGGTTGTTGTTGTTGATGATGATGATGATGACAGTAATCTGGACCAAAGAATACAAATAGCACCCATCCGACCACCCCTTCTTTTTTTGATAATACTTTGAAGAAGAAGTCCTTCAAATGCAATTGGCCAAACGGCCGCGGCCATCATCACTTGATGTGTTTCTATACGTTTGTGTCTGTTTGCACTCCATCTTGTGTCTGTATACGCATTTATTAAGTAGACTAAGAATAATATACCACATTAATATAATTACATCTTTATCCCTTTAAAACACTTTTTTAAAAAAAAAAAGAAACGACAAATTAAATATTATAATTTTCAAATGTGATACCTGTAAGTTGTAGCAACATGATATTATTATTATTATTATTATTATTATTATTATTATTATTATTACAGTTGCGACAAACTCTATTGGTATATTTGCCTCAACGTAAGAGGAAGCTTGTGACGTCAGAGGGGTTGACAATAAGTTTAGGCTTGTGTCGTTTAGGTCTGATAGAAAAGATAAAAAAAGTTAAACATACTTTTTTTTTTTCAATCTCATCTAATACCTATCAAGACCTAAATGACGTACATTTTTCGTCAAGTGTTCTTACGTCACAAGCTTCCTCTTACATTGAGGAAACTATATTGAGCAAATAATATATATTTGAAGCATATAATAAAACTGAAATTTCATATTGAAGATGGTTTTGGAAATATATTGAAATATTATATTGAAATGCTATACACGGCACGCGTATTGTAATATTTTTAAGTTTCGCTTGTTGTTGGTTTTTACTATTAATTTAGGCTTTTACTAAAAAAGAATTCTATGTTTTAGATTTAGAATTATTTTAATTTAACTTTATTAGACATTTTTTTTAAATTTCTGTTGTATAAAAAATATATTTTCAAAGATATCACACAGTTTCTCTTAATTTTGCTTCTGAATGAGATTAATAATATAATCAATCAATAGATTAGTTCGAAAATCCTAAATCGTCTTAATGTGTTTTTCTTATATACCACCTTATTTCACCTTGACCAATTATTTAAAATCCTTTTATATATTTTATGGTCAAGAGAAAAAAATTATTTCAAGTTCCCTTTGGTTATTGAATATTTTAGTTAAAATTATCATTTGAAAATTTTAATATTCATCAATTAAAACACACGTTATACATAATACGCGCCATAGTAAGCACTCACATTCACTTAGGAAGAGATTAA
The DNA here is from genome assembly GCA_036925085.1 of Brachycybe producta. NCBI lineage: Eukaryota > Metazoa > Arthropoda > Diplopoda > Playtdesmida > Andrognathidae > Brachycybe > Brachycybe producta. Next base: position 140,038 of record JAUPFP010000150.1, read on the forward strand.
TTATTATGTAGAATATCATATTTACATATATATATATATGTATATATATATATATATATATATATATATATATATATATATACATATATATATATACATATATATATATATATATATATATACATATATATATATATACATATATATATATATATATATATATATATATATATATATATATATATATATATATATATACATATATATACAGTATATATATTTTTTGTTGTTGTTGGGAATCTAACACTCGTATATCCTTCCTGGTCATATAAATTATAAATGACCAAAAAAAAACGAAAAGAAGTTTAATATTATAAAGAATATCAAAAGTTGAATGAACAACAAGAACAGCAACAACTTTTGCACGTGGTATTATTATTATTATTATTATTTTAAAAAAGAAGAAACAACACGGAATCCTATACCTTTTAAGGTTGTACAAATAGGCCTATTTCACCAGTGTACACGTATAATTACAGGGTGTCCCAAAAACAATGTATACAACCACTTTGGTTGTTGTTGTTAATAACTGCCATGTTTATAGTTTCTTAAATACAAATATTAGATTATGTTTAAATTATCTCAAAATGTCGTCCATTCTCATCAAGGCAATTTGCTGAAATCGGTTTCCAGACATCAATTAATGTATCTTTTGCAATTGTGCGACAATTTTCTTCGATTTCTTCCAATTTAAACAATGATAGCAAGAAATTGGAGAGAATCGCCTTGCAGATTAATATCTTACCGATGTCACCGCTGTCTTTTTGTTGACAATGAACGACATTTTGAGACAATGCATCATTTAAACATAAAACATGTAAGGCTCTTATATACATTAACAACTCTTAATTAGAAAATTATCAAATTCAATTTTATAAAATAAACATGGTAGTTTATAAACAACCGAAGTGTGTGTACTCTTTTTTGAGACACATCCTGTAGTTAGATTTTACATGCAACTCAAGATTTCAAAGTGTTCTACATGAATAACTATATATATATATATATATATATATATATATATATATATATATATATACACATATACATATATATATATATATATATATATATATATATATATATATATATATACATATATATATATATATATATATATATATATATATATATATATATATATATATATATATATATATATACACACATATGAGAGAGAGAGAGAGACTGACTGACTCTCTCTGCCATCGACCGGAAATCATATTTGTGCCATGCTGTTGTTCAACTTGGCTGATTTTTCATTGTATACCTACCTACCCATGTAGAAGCAAAGAAAAGGGGGAATTACACCCCGTCCTCCCCCCATGCATCCTTTATCTCTTTTTTTTTCTCTCCATAATATCTACCTACATTGAAGTTTTTTTTTATAATAATAAATTATACCAAAGAATTCTGCTGGTCACACACTCTTTGGACACCACCATCACATTGTGTCCAGAAATCTATGCATAACAATAAAAAACACACACAGGTACACTTCCTGTTCTTTACCTATCAATCACATGCAAAATCTTAAAATTCGTCATTTCCCATAAAAGACAAACTACTTCCATTGAAGATTGCAATTTTTTTTAAATAAAAAGCCCATCATTCGACCTCTAAAAAACCAAAACAAAAAGCGTGGATCCTACTATACAATAGACCAACTAACACATTTCTATTTATTCAGGTGCAAAATGCTGAAAGTTTATGGGTGTTTTTTATCGCCTACATTTTCATTCAATTCCTCTTATCTTTTTCAATAGTCAGTCAGTCAATGGAGAAAAGTTCTTTTGGTATTAATCTAATATTTGGCTTTTCATTGTGTGCAATACACATATGAGTGTGTGTCACTGTGTCTTGTTATTTGAGCGCCATTGTAGTCCAACACCCATTTAACCAACCCCCACCCCTTCTTCTATAACTTCACTTTTTGTACCCCTATTGTATTTGTATTAACTTGATTGGGGTCTGTAAACCCGCCCCATAACCACACAACAGCATACTAATGACGCCATTGTCACACTTTTTAGTTGCACCGACTTGAGACTCAAGTCAATGCTGTAGAAATTCATAATAAAAGTCCAATTAATAATAAGTAAGGCAACCAGAAAAATGCCTTTTTCTGGTTACCTTAATGGTAATATTGAAAGACAAAACTTTGTTGTTGGTCAAGCTGACAATAAACGAACAATAAAGAAGAAGAAGAAACTCTCACTTATGTGCGAAACTGTACAAAACTGAGAGGGAAAAAAGCAATCCTGAAAAGGTGTAACATTAGTCATTTATGTAGTAGGTGGTGGTGGTGGTTATAGTGACTGACTGGTACCAAAACATGATGGTAACCCCCCCCCCCCCCCTCCCCTCCTTACCTCTCTACATTTTGAGAATTTCCACCTCGATTCACATCACTCACTTTTCCATTCATTTTCATATACTGTATGTATCATATATGTATTTTATTGCATTGTTATATACCTGTTGTAACAGTAGCGCAGGGGCACACAACATCCTTTATTATTATTATTATTATTATTACATACCTTCATTTTCATTCTCTTCTTCGTCTTCTTCTTAGATACAAATGAAATGTCAGCCATTTTCTTTTTTTTTGGGGGGGGAGGGATTTTTCTCCCTTCCTAGGTGCACATTGGGAGTCCAGTACCATACTGTGCTCCGGTCTCTCTCTTTCTCTCTCTCTGTCTATCCAACTATATAAATATAACAAAAGAAAAAGAACAGTTTTGTTGTTGGACTTCCTTTTATTATAATATACATAATATACATTATATACAGTATGTATAGATGAGTCTCTTACTTTTACCCGAAAAAAGACGAGAAAAACAAAGTTGAAAAAAGGAATATGTGACCATTCATTCTATTATTATTATTATTATTAATATTATATTACCCACACGTTTATTTCACATAAAGAAAGAAAAAAACCATTTCTTGCTTTATAATATTTTTTTTAAAAAAAAACTACAATTAAAAATTTCAAAATTGAAACTGAAATAAGTTATACGGAAAACAAAGCAACATTTTAAAAATCTTAATATTCCAGTCAATATTAAGAAGATATAATAAAATCACAAATTTAGAAACAAATTTCATGATTCTCCTCGTTCAAATCGAATATTAATTAGAAAATGTTAAATTTTTGTTAATAATTACTAATTAAGATGATATTATGGTAATAATAAATTATAATTAATAAATTAACCAAGACACAGAATAGGAACTTAATAAAAGAAATGAACGGTAGCGCCCTCTAGACGCCACCATCCCTATTATATTTTAAAAAATATATTCACAAAGATCTGTTGAATAAAAAAAATACATAAAACACACAAATTGCATATTTAATTAAAAAAATAGTTCACATAAATTTACATAATTTCATTTATTTCTTTTAAAAATCCGTAAAATCCGTAAGAAACAAATTCTACAAAGGGATTCTTAAAAAAGAAATCATTTTGATTTTGCATTTTCTATTATTTCTTCTTCAGATGATGATGATTGTGAACATAAATTTGATTCAGCCATTTAATTAATTATACTTTTGCCATATTAAATATTAAAAATACATTCATTTTTTAAAAATTAAAACGAAGATTTTTTAAA